>OY284469.1:40084879-40304879 GCA_958336335.1 Dilophus febrilis
AAATTTGAGAGATATTTATCAATCAATACATCTATACATTTTTATGGAGGCTTATCATTTTTCCTCTCACGATCATTCTAGTCTCTTTTAATTCTATTTGTATATCAATTAATATTTATTAGCAAAAAACCAAAACAATTTAGAAAAACATCATTACAACGAAAAGAAAAACATTAGCTGTGAATGTAGACTAAATTAGAAAATTATACGGAGTATACCAATAGAATTAAAAGAGACTAGAATGATCGTGAGAGGAAAAATGATAAGCCTCCATAAAAATGTATAGATGTATTGATTTGATAAATATCTCTCAAATTTTCCTAAAATGGCGATCGAAAATGCCAAATAAATCTCATAATTTTTTTTTAATAAAAAAAAAAATTACAAAAACAAAAAAAAAACGTAAACAAACAAAGTTATTGTGAAAAAGAAATTAAAATTAAATTTCAATATTATACTGTTCGTTAAAATTGAAATTATAAATCACATTAAAATTAATTAAATTATATTAAAATATATAGAAAATGTGCATAAAATTGTATTTAAAATAGTAATATTTAATTAAATATTTTTTTCACAACATGGTAAATAGGGACACCTAGTGAGTTTTGGTTGAACTCCGGTACCACTACCCCCAGCGCCTCTAGTGTTTTTTGGTTGAACTCCAGTTCCTCTGGAGCGCCTCTAGTGTTTTTTGGTTACATTTTGCATATGTACACGAATGCATAAGCAGTAATGCTGGCCTAAATTGTATATACATTTTCTATGGAGAATTCAAGCCACTGCTGTTCTAGTCTCTTTTAATTCTATTGATATACAGTATAAAAGACTTCTCTCTTCTTTTAGAAATACAATTGTTTTTCTATAGAAATACAACAGAAATATATAATTTTTTAATATTTTTCGTTGTTTTTCTAATTTTTTTTAAACACTCACTTGATTGATTGTTGTTGTTGGTGTTGTATTTTAATGTTATTTACAAAATTAGTGAAATTGAGAGTCTCAAATACAAACACATATACGCCATTTAAAAACTTGAAAACGCAAATGAAAAAAATAGAAAAACAACGAAAAGAAAAACATCAGCGCAGTGAATGTAGGCTTAGTTTACTCAAAGCATGGGGCAGATTCCGGAACAAAGTGAGACGGTGACGCGATAAGATAAATAATAATATCTCACAAGTGTCTTTCCCATAACATAAGTAAAGAAAAAGATTACGATTTTGCAATCAAATGTGAGAAACAAGTATTATTACTGGAATAAATGTCAATAATTAAGGAAAAAACTTCAAAAAATATCAATTGTTAATGTAAAAAAAATAATAATAAATAATAAATATGAAATTCTTATGATAATGAAGAAATGTTTTGTCACGAATAATACATTTTTCTCATCATAAAAATCGATGGTAAAATATTTTCACATTTTTTCTTACTTTATCGCAATTTTAAACCATTTCAAAATTTGCAAATTTCAAATTTTCCTCCATGAAATATCAAAAATTAATTAAATATTGAAATGATTAGAAGAAAATCCCCCTCCCCCCTCGACTACATCTAATGTGTAAAATATATATGCGATTTGAACATCAAATGTTTAAAATTACATTAAGGGATTTTTATTCTAATCCCAACGTTACCACCTTCATAGAGGTCTGTTGTATTATTAAAGTTAGAAATCCAATGAACCCAAACATTTTGTATTTGTTTTCGTGCACTTTTTTCTGATTCCACTGCTTCGACCAACTCCAACGGTGTTTTTGGGATAGAAACTTGGGCCGGTCTGAGTTGATTGTTTGTAAAAAAATTTCACTTTTACGAATCTTTCGATTGGTTTCCATATTGTATATACAATTTTTATTTTATTTTCTATAGTTGGAATGTCGTACACGTCCATGGTTAATTGAAGCGGCCACATCAAAATTTCTATATGTTCGTATGAATGGTATATTTTTACGTAAATATAATCCAAAAGAAGGTTTACCATTTAATGTGACAACATCGCGATCGTCAATGAACAAACAATATCATCAAAATGATGAACGTTGTGAAACAAAATCACGGATAATATTAACGAATGGCGATGGATTATCAATAACCGCATGCCCGTTAAATGATAATTCTGCACAAAATGAATTTATTGAAATATTTAGTGCCGGTTGGCAAAATTTTCATAATTTTAAAGATCCCACGCCATCACGTGTCATATCAATACAATTTATCTATCCCGATCAATCAGATTATTCATTTACATGGTTAGAAATGTATCCCGAATCACCATTGGGACTTATTGGTAAGTGTATGGTTGAATTTAGAAACGATTTGGATTTTTTTGTTTGTAAATATTCAATAGATTTTTAATTTGCATACGTACAGATGATTGTGAATATCGTTGTCCCGAATTAACGGCATGTGTAAATGCAAGTGTATGGTGTGATGGTATTGATCATTGCCCATCGGGTTACGATGAATCATTTACGCATTGTTCGGCACTATTACAATTGCCACCAGAAGTTTTAGCCACCATTGGTGTTTTATTATTAGTAATGATTTGTTGTATTATTGTATTTGTTTATAGGTAAGTTAATAATAAATTATGTTATATATATATTCTATAATTTTAAATCTATTGTTATTCTTTGTATAAATGAATAATTAGAAAAATTAAAAAACATTGTCGTGGTTCGTCCGTACTACAGACCCGTTTAAAATCATTAAGTTCAGTAGATACAGCAACATTAGACGATAAAGATGTGATTTGCTGACAAAACGACAATTCTGTACGATATGTTGAAATTGATAGGGTAACAACCGTTTGACCATCAGGTTACTCAAAATTCAAATATTCAACTCAACCGATTGTGCAGAATTGTGATCACCATAATAACATAAGAAAACAAACGAGAATACTATTATATTTTTCCTATTTCCTCAAATCATTTATGCGATTTTATATAGGGTTTGTAATTTCGTCTTTTGTATATTACAACCTATATTATAAAAATTATAACTATACTATAGACACATTTATCATCATTTCAGAGTTATATATAAATAAATATAGTTCATTCATTATTATAGTTTTATGCGTCTTTTTTAAAAAGAAATTTTGAATATGTTAATTTTTTAATTTTATATATACATATATATATATTACATATGGTAAATTATTTTATATTTGTGGTTTATTCTATAAATTATATAGTTTTAATTATTTTTTTTTATTTAATTTAAATATCGAAATGCAATATATCGAAAGAAAAACAAATTTCTTAAAAAAAAAATCTTATCAGTTTTTATATATAAAAAAGAACAATGTGATTCGAAATACGGTGATCCTTTTATATATATATATATATATAATGGTATAGGATCACCAGCGGAAATGTTAATATATTTATATTGTTTTGGTTTTTTTCGTACTACGTTCTAGTAATACTGAATATATAATGAATAATATATAAAAATTATTAATTATTAAATATAAGATAAATTATAAATAATATGGATATGGAGGCATTTCAATTAATTATACGGTAAAAAACGCTGCCTGGCTAACACCTGTAAAGGTACATTAAATTAGGGCGGTAAAAGGGTGCTTAAATTTATCACTAATCACTAATCAACTCTTGGTACAATTTTAAAATAAATATAATAATAAAAAAAAATAATGTACCATACTATAATATATTCAAAATCATTGCCATTGAGATAAGAAAAAATTTCCGGGAATGTAATATTTAACCAAACCAAACCTTGGTACCAAACCGCTATCTCCAAAATTTCAAACAAATATCTTCACAACTCATTGAGATATATGAGAAACAAAAAGGTCGGAAAGGAAATGTGAAAGGCAGTATATTACAGTAGAATGGTGGGGTGACTTGGCCCATATTCGAACTTAACCAGAATACATAAAAAAGACTTATGTTGAAAATTGCGGCCAAATCGTTTGAGTTATAGTTTCCCAGAAAAAGTTAAGACTTAACGAGCGAGCGGAAGAAAACGGCAAATTTTTTATTAAATTTTTCACGATAAAAATTTCCAATGATTTTTCGCGAATGGAGAAAAAGAAAGTGGAGAAAAGTAAAAAAAAAGGTGATTAGAATTCTTTTTCGGAAAACTATAAGCAATATTATGCTTCCTTGAAAAATACGTGCTCAATACTTTTTTGTTTTCGCATTACCAATCATTTGTTTTTCTTCTAATGATGAATATTTAAAAAATATTAAATAAAATGTGAATATTAAAATTGGAATATTATTATAAATATTTATAATATACACTAATCATGGCCCTCTGTGTCAATAAAATCTATTAAATTCAATTAACCGTAGCTTTAGATCCGTACCTTTAGATCAAAAATTTGTATAAACATATATTCATGTCCAAATGCATTTCAATTTCATATGCGGAAATTTCTTTAAAATGCTCAGCTATCAATCATTTTAATTGATAATTTCAATCGTTTAATTAAAAGTTCAAATGTTTTTTTCCCTATCTAGGGAGCGGAGCTGGTTTTATTAAATTTTTTTCAAATAATTTGAAAATGCAATCAATTTCTAATATTTCATCGAAGAAAATTTTAATATCGCTCAATTATGGGAAGAAAAACAAAAGTTTAAAAAGATTTAAGTATAAATAAAAAATTATAAAATTTAGAAACGTCCATTTTCTGGAAAATTGAGTTTGGTGCACAATCAATTTTTTTTTATATAAATCAGCTGTTCCGTTCAGAATATCCTATCAGAAAAAAATTTTTTTCCCAGTTCCGCCGATTGACGGTATATCAAATTGAAATTACATATGCGGTAATGTCTTCTAAATGGCTTATAGGCATAAAGTGAAATTTTTGATAATAATTATACATTTCTTTAAATTCTTTAATTGAAATTCCTCACTACTCCATATTTTATAAGTAAATAAATAATTGTTTTTTATACATTTAAAATTAAAAATATTTTATAAATATATATATAAAAACGTTTTAGAGAGACTTATTAGATTTTAATTCGTTGTTGTAAAAACGATAAAATAAAAATATATTTATTTATTAGTAAATTAATTTAATATTTTAGTGATAGTCACTAAAAGACTACCAAAAAAAAAAAATTAAAATAAAATATAATAGTTTTTTTTAAGTGAATTTTTTTTTAAGCAAATTTAACATTTTAAAATCCAATTTATAATTTATATTAATTATATTGAATGTTTTACTATATATAAATAAAATTAATATGAATTGAATTTTCCATAAACAAATAATTTAAATTGTTTAAACTCCTTATTCGATTTATAAATGATAAAAGAAATACAAAACAAAAAATTGAAAACTGATTACAATTTTTAAAGTATATATAAAATCTATTATCTTCCAAGTTTATAATCATATCGCAAAAGGCGATCTATAATCATTCGTAGGGAATAATATATATATTACAGCGTCCTTGAACATTCTTTTGTCATATTATCAACAGAATAGAATTTTCCGAAAAGCACATGTACAATAAATGATAAAAAGTTTTTTTTAAAAAAAAAATTTTTTCTTATTAAGTTTTCCGGAAAATTGATGTTTCTAAATTTTCTATAATTTCTGTGATTTCACAGGAGAAAATTTAGAAAATTGCTTCATTGGTTGAAAAAATATAGTAAATTTTCCAAAAAATGTACGTGAAAATTTGTTCAATTTTTGAAGTACTGTATAAAATGTTTGTATACCGTTTTATACGGTTCACTTTTACAATATCATATATTTATCAGAATTTTCACTGAACTCGAACGGAAAATCGGCTATATTTTTTGAACCAATAGGGCAATTTTCGATTTTCAAAGTCAATTTTCCGGGAAATTTTAGTTCAGTATACAAACTAATAGGTTTTTTTTATAAATACACCTAATTATACTTGTGCGTGTTCAGAATATACTCTCCTATCGGAAATTTGAATAACCGTTTCCCAACTTCTTCCATGCTATCTCTATGCGAGAGATATATCTCTACACAAACTGTTTTAGTGCAAAACAAGGTTTGCCGGGTCGTCTAATATATTATAATAAAAAATTATTATTGAAAAATATTTATTTTACAAAACTCATAAGCCTGCTGAAAACTCATAAGTCTCATAAGTCTGCTTAGGTATTAACTATGATAATATTTTAAACCCATGCAATTCTTAAATAAATAAATAAATATGGCACGAAAATCTAAAGCTTTTACGAGTGCAATGCATTTAAAAAATGTTTACCATTTTTTATTTTTAATATTTTCTCATAACTTGACCTAAAACTTAATATTTTCCATCATAGGATTTCATCACGTTTTTTTTTTCAAATAAATACAAAATATGTATTTGTTGTATTTAAACTAAATAAGATTATATAAATTATTTACGATTAATTTAATAGATTCAAACATTTTTTATATAAAAATCACAAATATGCACCTCCGAAACACCTGCGGGTGAAATCAGATTTGATATTCCCTTAAAAAAATTCAGCATTTTATAAGTATTTGTATTTTGCTGACTAAAAGACATATATTTTTTAATAAAAGTTTATATTTTACAATATGCTAAAATACCCCAGTGAATATATTAAAGATAAAGCAGATAGCATTTGAAATTGTAAGGATCGATTTAAAAATCTGTTAAAATTCCAATACATTTTCCACAAAAAAAAAAATTATATTGGAGTTTTGCTCAAGAAAGCGAGTTTTGAGCTTCTATAAAAAAAAATTGAAAATTAAAATATATTAAATTACATAAATAAAATTTCATCAAGAACTTTTGTAAAATAATTCTTCCAAAAAAAAATAAATAAAATATATTTAAAAGCAAAATACTGATTAAAAGCAAAAAAAAAATATATATATACAAAAAAAATATAGAAAAATTTAATGAACAAAAAAAAAAACAAATTAATAGAAATAAAATTTCAAAAATAAAAATATTTATAAAATATATTTAGATAAAAATAAATATGAGTGAGATTTTCCTGCAAAGTATATATTAAATAATAATAAAAAATAAATAAATCAGACAATAAAAATATCTCATTTCATGAAAATTAAGAAAAAAAAAATATGAAAATATATATATTTAAATATTAATATTAATAAATAATTTTGTTAATCAGATAAAAATTTATCTGTAATATATTTAAAGAAAATAATTTTAAAATCAAATTATTTACATATATAAATAGTAAATTCTTTATAACAATAGAAAATACATAAAAAACCAAAAACCGATTTATATAGTTAATTAAAAAATGAAATAAATAAAAAAAATTCAAAATTGTTATCAATAAAAATTAATAAATAAAATAATAATTATATATATATATATTAAATGATGAACAATTTCTGTACTATTTACAAATACTAAAACAATTACTAAAAAAATTAAACCGAAATTCTTACGAAAACAAATTTTTTTTTCTGTTTTTATTTAAACAAATTTAAATTATTATTATTATATATATTAAATATTAAATAAAAATTCCCGAAAAAAAAACAAACAAATAAATAAATAACTATATAAATAAAATCATATCAATAATATAAATTAAAAGAATTAATTAAAAGAAGAAGAATAAATAATAAAATAAAAAACACTTCTCATAAAATTTTATTTTGATTGTAATTTAATTTTTTGTTTTAATTCTGCTTGCAAATTAAATTTAATTATGATTACAACTCACCCAAAAGCAACCCCAATACGGAATTCAAAGATAATGTTTGTTCGATTAACGTAAACCAAAAAAATAGACCGGTAAAGAAAACTGCGAAAAAAATGGCAACAAATGACGAGGTATCCAATTTATATAATAAAAGGTTGAATAGGGATACAATAGAATTAAATGCTTAACAAGATCAAGAATCTGTTTAACGGCTCTCAGAATCAGGATATACGTAATTATCTTCAAAACCTGTCACCAACGAAGGCAACTGATTATTCAATGTTGAGGGCCACAAAAACATTTTTAAAGGACCGCAACATCACAATTCTCCAATTAGAACAGCTAATCAAGAATGGGCACTGAATACCTAAGAGAAGGCAAAAACGTTTGCGACCCTCCTTGAGGGGGTTTTCAAACCATTCCCATCAGAAATAATAACTACGAAAGAGGATGAAATACTTCAATTTCAAACCATTTCCATCAGAAATAATAACTGTCAAAGAAGATGACATTCATAAATTCCTTTACACGCCGCTGCAAATGAATTTCCCGATCCAAAAATATAGACTAAATGATCTAATAAAAATGGTAAATATTAAATTAAATGCGAAAAAGGGGCCTGCGGATTCGATCTGATAAACGGTTGAATATTATATATAAATTTGCCTAAATCGGTAACGCAATATTCAGAACTGGTTACTTTCCATCCCAGTGGAAGATTGCTGAAATAATACTAATACCGAAACCAGCTATGTTATGTGAGGAGGTTACATCGTATAGGCCCATAAGTCTATCATACTTTTTAAAGGTATTTAAAAGACTTCAATTACAGAGATTAAAACCAATATTGATACAACAACAAATAAACTCAGAACATCAGCTCGGCTTCAAAAAAAAGAACATGACCATGCCACAATAGAATACGTAAATCGGATAGCAGATGTCATTAGGAATAATTTGGAAAGATTAAAGAATACTGTTGAGCAATGTTTCTGGATATCAGCCAAGCGTTTCATTAGGTTTAGCAATTTATTTATATATTGTTATATAATTTCAAACAAACACCGCCGCAACAATTCTACGTATTGCTACAATCGTACCCCACAGACAGATATTACAGATATTTTGTAATGAAGCATTGAAATGAATACACTACATTACGCGATAGCAATTCGGGTGTTTGTTTGTCACAATGTGAAAGGCCCGATATCATACCGCGTATACAGATCCGCTGTATCCTGCCCAATAAATAACCAAACAATCGTAACGTGGATTTTGAAAGAGCATCGCAAATGCTGCAACGGAGTCTAGATGCCACCCAATAATGGTTACAAAAATTGAAAATCAAATTTAACGGTATTAAATCGCTTTACAATGAAGCGTACGAAACGTGTCCACCAGTTGTCTTAAGCAATCGAGCGAGCCCGCAGGTAGAAGTGGTAACATATCTGGGTATACATTTATATAGGCTTGAAAATGAATAAAATGTATTGGTTTATAGACCAAGGCACAGTCTTCATTTGTCAATAAACAATAAACTGCTATTATACAAAGTCGTACTTAACCCAATTCGGGCGTTCAACTATGGGAATGGCAAACAATTCGAACATCGAAATTACTGCTTCCATAGTAAAAAATATCAAGATTCATTTTGCGTGCTCCATGTTTTGTTACCGATGAAGTTATACAAGCGTAGAACCTACCAATGCAATCGATACATGTAGCAACATAGCATTGTAAACCATCCAAACAAGTTGGGTAAACATTTGCTGAACAAAACACCAATGATCACCTTAAGTGTTATAATGTTTTGGAATTGTCAAGCACACAATAATAATAAATAACTAACCCTATTATAAGAATATAAGGTACTACTTTAGTATACGATCTGAGTGGGAACATTTTTTTTCATCTATTATTGATTTTTTAATGGTATATTTGTTTTATTGTTTGCTAATTTAGATAAAAAATCGATGGAACTTTATATTCATTTTGAGGTTTTTGGTTAATATTCGTATGACACGATCTAGTATTATATTGTATATGAATGGAAAATCAATTTTTCAGATTTTTTTCATAAAATATACGGCATATTTTTACAACTTATGTTTTAACAATTCCTGAATTTTTTCTGATGTTGTACAGGATTCTAACAAATTTAAAAAATCCGTACACTCGTTTAGCATTGTTTTTGCTTTTTTTTTTAAATTTTCTTGCAGTTGGTCCGCGGATGGTATACTATTTCCCACCTGTTCTTCGGTTAGAACTTTCCCCGGGGAGATCCACACGGAATATTTCGAATATTAATATTTTTTTATTTTTTGTTTATTTTTATTATTATTATATGTTTTATTTGATATTGAGTTTTAGCGACTTTGTATGGCTTTTTGTTATAATAGTTGCCAAGAATTTTGACCGTATTATTGCTATTGAAGCAGTTATTAGGTTTCCTTGTGATTGTAATTGGCTGGACACGGAAAACTAAATAACCGATTCATTCTATAAATGTGACAGTTTATTGAAATACAAAATCCAGAAAGTAGCCAGAGTAAATGTTTCCTACATATCGTTGCTCAAAATCACAATGACAAACCCCGAGGCGGATCAGAACTGGCAAAGCATTTTTCCATTTCACAGATTTAAATAGAAAATCCAATTCGAAACTTGCAATTTTTTTTAGAATTGATATTCTACTTCTCGCAGGAACCAACTTTGGATACTGTTTGTGTGCTTATGGGCCATTCCACCACAACAGTGAACGAATGATTTGAAATTTGTGTAGGGAAATTTGTATAGCAGTCGTCAATGTGAATGCCAAAGTACAAATGGTAGGTACTGTTAATAGTTCTATTCAAATTGATGAAGCCAAATTTGATGGTTGAAGAAAGTAAAATTTGGCGGTCGTATATTGGTAGGTGATATTATATTGTATTGTATATTATTATTCTAATTTCCTAACCAGTTAACCGATTTGATTGATTATACCATCGAAAGAAAGGTATTTTTATGCTCTTTGAGAAAAAAAATACAATCGGATATGGTTTTATTAGAAAGTTATATTGCAAAATTCAATCATTTGATAAAAATGGTCAATAAATTTTCCAAAAGCACCAAAAAATTTATTGCATATTGAGAACGATCATAAAAAATGAATAAAGGTCTTTCTACATCATTTTAATGGTTTTCATACGAATATTCTGAGATTTTACCATTTAAACCTCCACATCCTCCTCCACATGTTTGCGGATCCTTCAACAATCCTACAAAAATGCGGACGGAGGAGGAAGCATCACTACAGGACCAAAACTTATTGTTAGTAGAAAAATAGATATGTGAGATTTGATGGAGAACTTAATACAATGTGACATCTTTGTTAGGCATTACTATATTATAATAAAATTTAATACCTTTATATTTTTAAACTTATTGCATTATCATAGATAATTTATTTTCTATCAATTAAAATACATTTTTAACATATCCACGAAGTTTTAATCGCTACTGCATATGATTTCCTGTAAACATCTAATTCATTGATTAGCTGATCGGTGTATTATATTCAAATGGCTCATATTACGGAATCTCCTATTGTCTTCCAACATCTCCAGTTTATCCTCTACAATTATCATTTTCCGCTAACTCCTTTAATATCCCATTGCGTCATTGCAATTTTTATACAACGATATTTTTTTGAAGTATCTTTGCCAAATCACCATACCACCAATTATCTGAAGTGAATAAATTTGGAATTGTAATAAATTCATCCTCAATACAAAAAACCGCAAAAAAATTCAATTAAAAAACTGCAATTACAAAACCCGATCAAAACCTTTTCAAAATCAAACCAAACACAACGTTATAATTTCACAAGAAATAATTTCGTTTCAATTACGATTAAGAATGAAAATTGTCACCTTTATTAAGGAGGTAAACAATTTCATTGATATTGATTTGATTACAAGATGATAATTTGAATTTAGATGCAATTACGAATCGAACACATTGAAATTACATTTGAAATTTTACGAGTTTATTTTAACCAAAATAAAGTGAATTATCACGTGGTTTTGTTGCCATAATCTGATGAGTTGACAAAACATTTTTAATACCAGAACGAAACAAAAACAATGGAGTGATATTCCATTCTAAGAATGTTATTCCATTCTAAGACGTGTGTGCAATATCCTATTTAAATCAAATTTGTTGTATTTTTACCCAGATATTTTCAACGATTAATATTGGTTGGTATAAATCTAATGTCGATCCTCCAAGATCATAAACAAATCGGAAAAGCGAAAAATCTCTAATCATTCGTGGGGAAATAACTATAGCACATTTGAATTTATATGCAATCGAACAATAATTTCCTTAAATTAAAAACTATATTCATGTTTAATCACCGGCGCATATCCATTGAACTGGTTAAAATTCACGTATTAGCACAGACGATTGCTTTTCACGTTCGATAACTTCCTTCAGGTCTTATAATTTGTTGTTTATACGGTGTCAGTTATTATCCGTATGATCAATCACCAGCAAAAAATGGGTGAATCTGCGCAAAATTAATATTCAAAAGTAATAGAAAAAACGTTTCAACCCGGCAGTATATTTTTTTTTTTTTTTGGTTCGTTACTACAGCAGAATCGGTTTAGCGCCCGTAAAACCTCGGAATTCTATTGCTGTGAGCCCGTAACGAAATCACTTAAACAGGTGATGAACCTATGATGCGTTGAATGCATTTAAGTGATTTTGGGTGGTAAATCTATTATAATATGTGGATTAATTTATGAAATTTTGAAAATAAAAGCAAACATATGAGAGAAAAAAAACTTAAACTGAAAAGCAGTAAGAAAAAATAACTCATATGTTTTCATACAATTGTCCAAGTTGCACTTTAGGTGGTTTCATTAAAAATTTTTGTTTCACTAAATCTTGGACAATTGTATATGTGCTTTTAAATTTGTACTGCATTTAAATTTAAATTTAATCCACATATATTACAAAAATCGAAGGTAAACCCGGTTCGCGATAACTTGCTATATATATTTATGGGCATTTTCTATATTTATTGAATATCGGCGATGCCTTATATCCAAATATAGAAAATCACCAAAAATATTTATATATATATATATAAAAAATAAAAAAAAATCAATATGATTTAAAAACAAACCCACGACTTCAAAATTTTATCAGTAATTTGCTTTGGATATTTTATCATAACTATACGTCACAGAGCAAAACAAATCTTAATTATTTGTTTATGAATAGCACATTTTTTTACTATGTAATGATTTTAGAACATCTCTTTTATTCATTGTTTTTTTAAGTCTAATATAATCTCGACAATTTGTATTTCTGGATTATAATGTTTTGTAATATCTTGTACTGGAAGCCCAATTATTTCTTTCAATCGAACAGCAAACATACAAAACTAATAAAAATCGATTTACTATCAACACATTTTACCATAAAGAAAAATTTTAGTTGTTAACGTTCTTTTATTCCTTTTGTTCGATTACGCTGTGATTGCGAAAACAAAATTTCATAACTTGGTCAAAATTATCAAGAAATAAACATAAAAAAAACGATCAATTGAAGATATAATTCTATAGAATTACAGAATAATTTCAATGCACCCAGTTTAAAAAAAAAAACAGGTTTCGTAATTTCAGTTAGTTTTCTTTTTCGTAAAATTAAAATTTTTCATTGGATACCTTCAATTCAAATGATAAAATATTAAAAAAAATATGTACTTACCTTTTACACAAAGGTGAGATTCATTAATTTTTCTTTTTCAAGTCAATTTCACATTGATTAAAAATTTGGAAATTGTGTTTCTTCAGAATGAGCTGCAGCCGGTATTGTAACTCCGCCAGTATCCAATGGTGGTTCATGACATGCAAACGAATCTGTACTTTCTAATGGTAGAAAACAATCGGATGATATCTTAAAATAGATCAAAGTAAAAAAATTAATAAATAAAATTTCATCTTAAAGTAAAAATTGAATAAAACAGCAATAGATATATAAAAATAAAAATTACTTCAACAATTGCATTTGGTTTTTCAACATTTGATTTCTGATTATTTGGATCTTTAAATTCACAATTATTACGATTTGAATCTAAAATGGAACATTAAAACCAAATTTGACTTCGTAAATTACAAAAAAAAAATAAATAGAATATATACCTTTTGTAATTTTCAATTCTAAAATGTGTGCTTGACGATGACGTTCCAATTTTATACGATTTATTGATACAAAATCACATTGATTACATAAAAGGGTTGTATAACGTTCCGGATGATGTTTTTTTATATGATTTTTATAGGCAAACGATTGACACGTTGTATGTTCACAATCCACACATTTATATTCATTATTCTGTAATGATAAAATCGAAAAATGAAAAGCAATTAATATAATGATTAATTAAATTAATATAAATTTAGGTTTTTGAATTGTTATAACTGATTGTTTAAATGCCTAAATTACCTTTGTATGCCTTCGTTCATGTATTGTTATCACACTTGGATCAGCTGCTCGAAAATTACAATAACTACAGCATAATGGTTTTTCACCCGAATGTTGTCGCATATGCAGCTAAATATTAATAGAAAAAGGAGTTAGTTATTTAGTTAATGTTGGAATTTTAATTTAATAATTAAAGTTCCATAGTAAAATGTCTAAATACCAGGGCTCAATGTAATAAACACTGCGTGGAATGGAACCTTCAAATAGAATTATCTATCATTAACATGCATTAATAAGAAATAAGATACTTTTTTTAGTGGCATTTCCATACGGCATTTTAAAATATAGAATTTAGATATTTAAATTGGTTCTTTAAACTCCTGACACTTCAAACTAAGCGATTCTTTAATGATACGTAGATATATGTTTTCAGGCTCAACGAAACTCAATAATATCGATAATTTTAAATCTTAAATTATAATAGAAACATAGAAAAACAAAATTTACCTGTAATGCTGCTTTACGTGCTGTTTTATGCCCACAAATACTACAAATAAATGGTTTTATTTTATTGTGAACCTCTTTGATGTGTTTCAAACGGGTTTTTGAATTTGCAAAAATATTATTACATATTTCACAGATTTTCGGTAAATACCAACGTTTGGTTGTTTGTTTAATTTGTGTATGTTTTTTTGAATTTGACCGTTTTTGATGTTTACCCGTGGACGACGACGACGAATGTGTTAAAGCCGTATGCAGTCGTAATTGTGATAATTGTTCAAATACCCTGGGACAATATGAACATGCCCGTCCATTACCATGTTCTTGTAAATGACGAAATATTTGAACGGTTAAATGGCCTTTAAACGATGTACAATAGGGACATTTTAATAGATCCACATCAATTTTATGTACATTCCATAAATGCATTGAACATTGACGCCATACATTAAATAATTCAATAGTTTGACAATCCGTACATTTAAATTCACGTACATTTTGTTTTGATACATGACATTTTTCATGTATCATTTTAGATTCCATTGATTCAAAGGAATACATACAACCATTTATGGAACACCTATGGAAATATTTATTAAAAAACGAAACGGGTTATTAGTTAATATTTTTTATTTTGTCTATATCTCATTTAAATCTTAAGAATTAGAAAGCAATTCACCGTAGCAACAAAGGGATCACAATGGAACTGTAAACCCTATTTAAAAATAGACAACATGTGAAGCAAATAAGCAAATTCCCATTAAGAATATAAGTTGAAGATCAGTGCGTTGATAATAAATGGATTGCAGTTAAGGGGATGTAAGAAATACGACATCTCGACATCTCGAATATTCACGATATTCAAAATAATTATTTAACCCCATGTTAAATTTGCCCATGTTATTGAGAATCAACCCATATTGAAATAAAGATCTAATTATCAACTTACAAAGGAGATTGGGTAGTGCGAATTGTGAATCAAATTTATTAAAATCTCATTGTGACTCACGACACTACACCTACATTACGTACGTTTATAATTTTTACAAGTGACTCCACCATCCATAGATTTAACTTTCATTTCTATAATAACAAAAAGATGTAAGCTGTAAAATGAAATAACTTTACCTAAATAAAAATGTTTCCTTTAGTTTGGCTTTTAATGCTTTCATGGACATCGGTCGCAAATTTGAATTATCCTCTTTATTTTGATGATGTATGCTTTTATTTTCATTTGTGTTTGGCACTTCACTGTTATTGCTAACACCATCGGCATTACCATCTTTATCTTCGGGTATATTATTATCAGTAATAGTATGATTATTATCCCGTTCATAATCGTGAATATTAATCATATGATTACGTATTGAATCAATTGTTGAATGTTGATCAAAACATAAACTACATAAATAAATATTTTCAACTTCATTAATTGAACTATCCATTTTTTAATAATTTTGTTGTGTGGAATTTTTGTTTGTGCGAAAAATTATCCAAATTCAGTGTTTTGTTTTGATTTGTTGTTGTTGTTGTTGCTGTTGTTGTTTTTGTGAATGAGGTCGGTGCCGGTGCGACATACCAAAAGTAATCCAATTTATTTTGTTTTTACATTTACAGTAATTTATTTTATTTATCAATATAATATATTAATAATATATAAATTAAATTGATTTTTTTTTGTATTTCTTTTAAGTAAGAATCTTAAATTAAAGTTTAATTAATTTATATATATTTTAAATAAGAAAAAAAAACAAATAAACAAATGAAAAGGGAAATTTTATTTTATTTTATTTTATTTTTTTGACCGCATCGGCGCAGAACATCGATGAAGTATTGGAATCTCACTTAATTTATCTATTTAAAAAAAAATTTTCTTAAATTATCTTTTTCCATATAATTCATTAACCAAAGAGAATTCCCATCAAATTCATTTTTATGCAACAAACTTCATAGGATATTCTTGTTTGCAAAATTTATTTTATTTTTTTTTGGTTTTGCTTTTGTTTTTTGTTGGTTGTTTTCTTTATTGCTGATCGCACGCCAATTTTTTGTTCTTTAACTTTTTGATAAATCATAACAAAACCAAAATAACTAATTAAATATTGTTAAAATTAAAAAGATATGTTAAAAATAGTTTTAAATTAAACATTATAATATTAATAAAGTATTGGTATAATACTCTGCGTGGTGGTAATAAAATGGCATCGTCTATTGAAACATTTTTACATAATGTACGATCGAAAACATTAACCGCTGCAGGAGGTATTGTATTTTATTGACGACACCCGGACACATACACAAAAAATAGTGCCCACATTTCTATTTGTTTAATATTTAATAATGAATATAAATGATTTTTTTTTAAACAGGAAATGTGCATGATCTATTAGATTTTTTAACTAAATGCAATACAATGTTAACGGAGAATATTACACAATTGGACATTGCTTTAGATGGATTAAATTTGCATACCCATACATTGGCGTATATGCACGTATTAATGTTGAAATTAACAAATGCATCCAAAGTAAAATCGTTTTTTTTTTTGTAAATCAATTCCAATTTAATGTTTAATGGATTTTCGTTAATTATTTTTACATTTTACATTGTTTTTTAGTTAACGGATAATTTACAAAAACTACTAGAAGAATTTATTGCACAATGTGATGCATCGACTGTTCGTAAATCACTTTTGACATGTAAGTAGTTTTTCTTAATTCATTATATTTTTAATTATGTTATCATGCATCATGCATGGGTTCTGTTTGAGGGGATTTTATAATTAATCCTAGGATGCATAAACCAAAATTCTACACTTGGGTGTCTTTTCGAGATATAATACCCCAAACTTTAGAGAACAAAAAATAAGATTGGCTGAACTACAGAGTACCGCCGAACGAACCAAACTCAATTTTGAGTATGTACATTTGTAGAGGGTCTTATCCTGACCAACTTTTGTTCTGGACTTAGTGGAGGACTCTTCCCCTTTGGCCTGGGGAAGGGGTCAAAATTTGTATGGGAAAATTTTAAATTTACCCTCCAGAGGTGAAATTTAGTGGGGAAGTTGTTAAGGGTCATGGGAATTTAAACTATTGTTCGGGACTTAGTCGCCCCCCCCTCCCCCTGGCCAGGGGAGGGGAAAATCTCAAAATCCAAAAAAGTTCCGCCCAGGGAATTTTTAGTTTTAGTACCTGAAGTGGTAGAGGGGGTCAGTAACATTTTTTGTTCTGGATGTAGGCACCGCATGACCTCGTTTGGCCAGGGGGACTTCAAAGTTTGTATGGAGAAATTTGTTTACATGGGTATTTAAATATCCATGTATGTGTCCTACGGTTAAAACGAATTCTTTGATAACTGAAATTCCAATTAACAAACGCGTTATCAGTACAAAGAATAATGCCAATATTGGAAAATTATTGAATTATATTAAATAAAATTATTATTTATAAAAATTTTGTTTTGTTCAACCAATTATATAGATTCGGAAATGTGTCATCAATATGTTAAATTGGTAGTAAAAAATAAAAATGTATCATATATTAAAGAAATGAAAGTAATAAGACATGCATTGGAAAAAATTCGTGTTTCTCATTCGCATTTGACACCGATTCATGCTGATTTATGTCAATTGTGTTTATCATCAAAGATATTTAAACCGGCATTAGCCTATCTGGACATTGACATAACCGATATTATGACAGCCGATGATCCACAACATGATTCCAAATATTTCCTATTATATTACTATTATGGAGGTATGATTTATACGGCAATGAAAAACTATGAACGTGCATTGTATTTTTTTGAGGTAGCCGCTACAGCACCGGCATTAGCCATGTCCCACATTATGTTGGAATCATATAAAAAATACATTTTATTATCATTGATAATGCATGGTAAAATAATGCCATTACCAAAATATGCCTCACAGATAATCAATCGTTTTATGAAACCATTAAGTCATGCCTATCATGATTTAAATCGTACTTATTTGGCTGGCAACAGTGAAGATGTACGCAATCATATATTTAAACATCGGGAAACATTTCAACGTGATTTAAATTTAGGGCTTGTTAAGCAGGTGAACATAATTTTTTATGGAAATTTTTGTGTTTCATCAATTAAAATATAAATCGTTTTTTTTTTGTATATAGGTTTTAAATTCATTGTATAAAAAAAATATTCAACGATTAACAAAAACATTTTTAACATTATCGTTAGCCGATGTTGCATTTCGTGCACAATTATCGGGACCTGCTGAAGCAGAAAAATATATCTTAAAAATGGTGAGTAAGAAATTTGTATTATAATTTTGGGAATTTGGTGTTTGGGAATTGTGATTTTTTGATTTATTTTTATATAATTTTTAGTATTACATGGAATGGTTTTTAGTTTTTAATTTTATTATTTATTTAATCGTCATCATTTGAATTGTATTTGGTGTATTTTTTTTTTGTTTTTAACTTGCCCAATTTTTTATATATAAGCTAATTTCTTACCACAATTTTTTGAAGCACTAATCTCTGACGATAATTTTGAATTATAAAGTGGATTTAAAGTTATAAAGTGGAGCTGAATGCAATAAACCCGTATACTACAACATAAATTATTATACGATCGAAATACTAAAAAATATTTTCGCAGTGTCAGGAATAATTCTAAAAAATATTTTCGCAGTGTCAGGAGAAGATCTCTATTTCAGATTTTGACTAAACAGCGGACAAATAATTGCATAGAATCGGTTGTGGACAATTTCTATTGTGACAATTTTCCATTAAATTAAATATACTTTAACTCGTACGCGCATTTAGAATACAGTTAAAAGAAATGATACCAGCTTTGAATCATTCATTCGTTTTCACAATCCGATCATGAACAATTTAAATTCAGTCTCATTCAAAGTTAAGTGATAATTTGTTAAGCATAATAGTATTAAACCATTTAAACACGAAACACGGTATAAATTACAATCTGAAATGGTGTACATATTTCTGGAGCTAAGAGAAAACAGATTCATGTGTAGTAGCGTTTTAGTTTATCGTAATCTAATGTTAATCACATAAGAATCGATAAAGAAACTAAAATTAAAACATCATAAGAGATTTTTATTTATAAATACAACCTTTATTTTTGCTGTTTATAATAAGAAGTTATTATAATAAATTATCATAATAACTTCTTTACCATTAGCGAAGGAGCAGCGAAAACGAAAAAATACGTTTATTTTAATTAATTAATTTCAATACGAAAGCGAAGTTAGAGGTTGAAGGCAAGTTAAACGATCAAATATGTAACGCTCGCGAGTGATCATAGAAAAAAATCAAGAAAAGTTAAAAAACATTGAACTTGCAGGTTTTGAAATAGTAAAATGAATAGCCTTATTTGATGTCATTTTATTATGATGTATTTAAATAGTAGTAAATGAAATTATAAATAATAAATAAATTTTTCGCTATACAACCAACAATCTGGTTTTAGCGTCCAACAACAGCCTTCTGTTATTAGTTACTTAATTTGTTAAATGAAATTATATGAACACAAATAAATAGAAAGTTAAAATAGTAATTTAATGATTAACAATTTATTATTATTTATTAACCTTCGGACGAATGTTCTTTAACTACAATATGTCATCAACGTAGCATAAGCTTTAATTCATTTTTTTCGTATAATTTCTACCGATTCATTGCAACCGGAATATAAACAATAACTTTTTTTAACATTTCTTTGAGATATCTAAAACCTTCCAGTAAATCATTAGTTTTATTGGATCTTCGATACTCGTTGGTGACGGTCGGTGGGTCATGAATTGATTGAAAGAATGTTTTCACATCAATCGGACAAAAGTTATGGAGGAAAAATTCTCTTTTTTTTCTTTTAAATTTCATCATTTTATAATTATAGAAATATAAAATTATTGAATCAATTGAAAAGTGGCTACTCTTGGCATCTCTGGATTATTTTTTTCTTTATTTTTATTTTAAATTAGTTTTTGAAAAAAAAAAGATTTTTGCGAATTATGTTATTTCCGTTTAAAATTTGCAATACTATTAATGATTTTGCTTTCGATAGGACATTGATCGATTTCTTCATTTCGCTTGCGTGTTTATGTTTTTTTTTATATGATTGTTAACACCAATTAAATTAATAATTAATTTTTTTTTAAATTGATTAACAATGTATTATTAAATCTAATGAAATATTTATAATTATCATAAAATGTGTGCTTATTGTTATTGTTTTTTTTTTAAATAAATTAAAAATATAATAATTAAAGCAAAAAAAAAAAAAACAATAATAATTTAAACAAACAAAAAAACCCCTTTAAGATAAAATCTGGTGAAATATTTGCTTCAATAAATCAAAAAGATGGTATGGTTATATTCAAAGAGGATCCACAACTCTATAATTCACCGGAAATGTTTGATAAAATTCAATCGCATATTACAACTGTCGTAGGATTAAATAATAAAATTCTTAAAATGGAAGTTGATATCTTATTAAATCCACTGGTAATTTAAATAATATTTCTATTATTATTATTTCTATTACAAATTTTTTAATTTACTAAAATATTTATTTTTTTTTAATTCTCAAACGCATTGGAATATGGTACAGTATGTGAAAAAATCAATGGGTCACGCACATGATGAAGAAGTATCAACAAAATCAACCTTTATGGGGTAATTCATTTTAATTTATTAACTGTCATTCAATGTAAATTTAATCTTATTAAAAACAAACTTAATTTCGTTTCTATTTTTGTTTTTAAATTTAGTGAACCAGAGGAATAACAATTACTTATTAAGGATCTCTTTGGTGTCGTATGTTGAAAATAATAAATCAAACAAATAATTAAATCAAAAATGCTTTACATTGAAAAAAAAAAATTTTAAAAATCATCCGTAAATTTCATTTAAAATTTTAAAATAACATATTGTTTTATCAATTAAAATTAAAAAATAAGATTATTCATCAAAAACATAAATACAGTAAAAAATAAAAACAAATCGATTTTGTTTCATTTTGAATAATTTGGTATTTTCATTATTGATTTGAATTTGAATAACTTTATATTGTTTTATCAATTAAAAATAAAAAATAAGATTATTCATCAAAATATATAATATAGTAAAAAAAAAAAAAAAGCAAATCGATTTTGTTTCATTTTGAATGATTTGGTATTTTCATTTTGAATTTGAATGACTTTATTTTTCTGTATATGCTCACTTTCAATTTAATCACTTAAATCTGTTAATGGTTCATTATGGATTTCCGTTTCAAAATCGAATATTTCACTATTTTTTCGTTGGATTTGATGAATTTCATTGTTGTTTTGATTTCCACAAAATCGATCAATTACCGTTAAATACATTTTATGTGTAATATAAATGATTGTAATTAAAATTAAAGCAATTAGTAATAAGGTAATTGCATATACAAAAAATTTTGAACAAAATTGTATAATTAAAAATAACATTATTTTTATTTTATTTGTTTTTTTTTTAATGGAAATTTTGATTTATTTCAATAACTAATCAATTTTACTACGGCTTCAAGAAAAAGAAAATATAATAATTTAAAGGCATACTAGAAATGTTCATCAACTTTTATTTATCATGAGTACTAGCGGGTATTTTTTGAGTATTTTGATCTAATATTTATTTATTTATTTATTTATTAAGCATTAAATTCTAATGCATTACATATTAATATGACAATAATTTCATTGCAATCAAACAATATTACAACCAATACAGTAAATGCAGAGTAATCTTTTAAAAGTTATCATAAAATTGATTTAACATTTAAAAGAATAATCAAGAAAGGTTCCTTTCACTGATTATTACTCTGGGCTTTGCATTTGAATAGTGGGGCGACAAAACCAGACATGCATATTCAAGAATTGATCGAACCAGTGAGTAAAATAATTTAAACATAAACAGTATGGATTTCCCGATCCCAGCCATACGCTTACTAAAACCAAGTGCTTTAGAAAGTGTCTAAATTATTACCATATTAATAGTAACAATTAATTAATTGTGTTCGTTTACGCGTCAAACGCATCTTGCATTCGTCTATATTTAAAAACGTATAATTTCTAGAACACCAATTGTAAAATGCACAAAGATCATCTTGTAATCATCACTGGCATCATCAAGAGTAATAACATTTTTGTTTGTAAATTTTAACGTCATCCATATAAAGTTTACAATCGGAATGTTTAGTAACAGTAGACAAGTCATCGATAAAAAGCAATAGGTCCTACTACTATACGCTACACTTACGATCTAACAAATAAGAACGAACGCAAGAAACACAAATTTATTAAACCAATAGTTTAGTCAAACTGAAACCATGTGACATTTTATCGAATCCCTTACAAAAATTGGTAAAAATACACTCAACCTGCACACCGTTATCAAATTTATCAAAGCAATAGGTGACAAATTCAATTCTAAATTCTAGAATGTTTTTTAGGAGTGGATCTCCTAACCGAGTGGAGTTGATCTCCTAACCGAGCCTCTTTATTTTTTCTTTATTGATGTTTGCACGATGTGGTCTGGCGTTGTCATCGTGAAAAAAAAATTTGTGTTGTTTTCGAGCTATCAATGGTCGTTTTTCGTTCAATTTCTTTGCCAGTTCGTTCAATTGACGTCTGTAGCGTTCAGCTGTAACCGTTTCATTCGGTTTTAACAGCTCGTAATATACCACACCCTTCTGATCCCACCAAATACACAGCATAAGGTTCTGGCAATGAATATCGCGTTTTGATTGTGAAGTTGATGGTTGGCCGGGATCAACATATGATGCTTTACGTTTAGCGTTATCGTAATAGACCCACTTTTCATCGCCAGTGACAATTCGACTCAATAAACTATGTTTTTTGTGCGCTGCAAGATGTTTTTTGCATGTTTCGATTCGTGCTTTGAATTGATTTTCATTCAGTTGATGTGGTACCCATTTTCCAAGTTTTCGAATCTTTACCATTGCATGTAAACGTTTGCCAATGGTTGTTTGGTCGACATTCAACGCCATTGCAAGTTCATGTTGCGTTCTACACGAATTTTCATCCAATAACGCTTGCAATTCTTCGTCTTCAAATTTTTTTGGCTGACCTGGCCGTTCTTTGTCTTCCAAGTCAAAATCACCATTTCGGAAGCATACAAACCATCGTTCACTGCTGTTATCTGAATCCGCATTATTAATTCCTAAACCCAATAGATCTCGCGCTGAAAGTGAGAGCTTTTGTAATAATACTCTAATTTTCCTTCAACCTTCTGTTTCAAACGATTTATTAAATAAAATTGTAAACAGCGAAGAAATTAAATACATTACTTTAAAAAATCCGATGGAACCCCATCCGGACCATATAAATATTTACTTTTACAAGAAAAAGTAAACAGTAGCAGAAACAAAAACAAATAGAAAAATTTTTTACAAGAAACAGTAAGAAATAGAAAAATTTATTCCAGACAGATAATCAAATGATTCAATCATCCCAGTATCATAATCATAATCTGAGTATTATCAAAAGCATGTTTAAAAAAATTCAACAAATAAATGAATAATAAACAAAACATCATCAGTGCACGCAACCTCAACGGTCTTATAGCAGACCGATAATGAATAAGCATTCACACATCATTTATGCTTTATAAATTTCCAAAATTCCGTCGGGTTGTGTTATTAATGTCAGCCTCAACAGAGGAAATATATGAATCATGTGAAACAATAAAATGATCATGAAGTGACATGCATGCCGATGTTTTTGAGGATATACTCTCAACCGCACATAACTAATAAGCTGATTTATAAAAAAAAAAATTTGGCCGTGCACCGAACTAAATTTGTCGGAAAATCGACTATTATAAATTTTCTATTTCTTTAATTACTGGGATTTTCCTAATTAATTTTAATTTTATTTAAATTTAAAATTTTAAAATCGCCCTATTGAGTCCGATGATATAGCCGAGTTCAGTGAAAATTCAAAGAAATTTGTGGTACTGTAAAAGTGAACGACCAAATGGTACAAACATTTTATACAGTAAACAAAACATGGAACAAACTTAACGTACAGTTTTTGGAAAATCGACTGTTAGGACGATTTTCAAATTATTTTTCTTCTATCAAATATCAGAAATTGATTGAACTTTCAAATTATTCGAGGAAAATGCAAATTTTGGTAAATTGAATTTTCCAGAAAATTTTGTTTGTTTTGTTTTGTAGAATAATTAATTTGCTTTTAGCTATAAGACTTTCGAAATATCCTATCCTTTTGGTAATATGACAACAAAAAAAAGTTCCATTTCCGCCATAGAGTATATCAAAATATTAAAATTTAGTTTTTAGTTTACGGAACGTTTCCTCTTTACTTTATAAATTACATTTTGCCAGCAAAGCAATGGCTGTTATTATTTTCTAACATTTGAATATTCATTTTTTTTTTCATTGTTACAAATTCATTTACCTGCACAAAACTTTCTGTTCAGATTTGCATTTTACCATTTACCAGTAAATGGATATAAACTTATCATATATTAAGTTTTTATGTATTCATAAAATTATTTTGTTTTGATTCCTTCAAAAAATGTTGGTATTTTTCGTGTATAATTAAAAATAAAACTGTATTTTTACGATTATAAAATCATTTAATTTATTTTGATTATAAAAAATGAAATACTTCTATAGTAGTATCAAATTAAAATTAAACCTTAAAAATATAAAGCCATGGCTAATATGTATGAAGAAAAATATGAGCAATACAAAATATGCTAAATAAAAAGTAAATCGTTGCGAATATAACATTCAATATAGAATTTTTTTAACATTTAAATTGAATATTCGAACACTTTATTTTTTAAATGTATAAATTAAATTTAATTTAATTTAATATAAATTTATATTTTTTGAAATGTAAAAATATTAATTAATTAAAAATAAATAATTCATCAAAGTATATTATAATTCGACGAAACATTACAAAAACTAATTTATATCAATATAATATCAATAATATTCAATTGTCCATAATACTTTTTTTTCGTAAATGTATGTATATATGGAAAAGAATAATAATATATAAAAAAAAATAAAAATATAAGTATAAGTATAT
Source organism: Dilophus febrilis (assembly GCA_958336335.1). Lineage (NCBI taxonomy): Eukaryota > Metazoa > Arthropoda > Insecta > Diptera > Bibionidae > Dilophus > Dilophus febrilis. The sequence continues at coordinate 40,110,651 of OY284469.1, forward strand.
AATTAAAATTTTAATTATCTAAAACTTCTTCCATATAGATTTTCTTAACCAATCGACAGGCAAATTCGGAAATCATTCCTTGACGTTGATTACAAACCGTTACGACTTCTTCGTGATTCGCCTCCTCTTCAACATCGTATTCCGTTGCACAACGATTTGTTATAATACTAAATGCGAACGCTTTAATATCACAATGACGTGCCGTTAAAACCTATAGGCATTCCATTCAATATAGAAAATAAATGACTATATGATTAATTGGAAAAAACGGATTGAATAATTTTCATTATATATGAAAATTAATTTACCTCATGTACCGTTGACATACCGACAGCATCGACACCCATCGCCTTTAGCATTCGTATTTCGGCAACTGTTTCATAATTTGGTCCACCCAAGCATGTATAAACACCTTGCTGTATAACATCGGTAATTTTCATTTCTTTGGCGATGCTCATTGCATATCGAATAATTTGTGGATCATATGCGTTGTTCATTGCTGGAAAACGTGGTCCAAAACGAACATCATTCGGTCCCAATAATGGTGTATTACCAGCAAATCCCATAAAATTAATGTGATCCCGAACAATGGCAATGTCGCCAACTTTATATTTTGGATTAACACCACCGGCGGCATTTGTCAATAATAAATGGGTTACACCAATTAATTTCATTACACGTACGGGCATCGAACACCGTGACAATGAATATCCTTCATAATAATGAAATCTTCCTTGCATACAAATAACCGGTACACCCTCTAAATGACCAAATAATAAAAGCCCGGCATGTCCTTCAACCGTTGATACTGGAAATGATGGAATATTTTCATATGGAAATATATCGGTATTCGTTAGCATTTCCGCCAATGGTCCTAAACCAGACCCACAAATTATTCCAATTTTTGGACGTAATTCAGTACGTTCCAATAAATATGTTGCAATTTGATGTAATTGATCATATGGATATCTACATATAATAAATATGAAGTAAAATACAAATCAATTAATTTTTCTAAATAAATACTTTAAAATATAAAAAAATTGCCAAAATTGGATGATTTTTATTTCGTAATATTTTAATAAATTTCTATATCCCAGCAGCACTATACAAATTCGAATAACACGTAATAATGACACAATTTCGAGCAAAAAACTATTCTGAAAGACGGAAGGGTATTTTTTATAATCCACAAAAGTTACTTAGTTAAACAAATTTGTATCATGAGAAATTTCGAGAAAAATCAATTTGGTCTGAAATGGTTGATGGGAAATTATGGTAGCCTTTCACTTTGAACATCAATATGACAAGTAGATAACAAAAATTGTGTTCCGAATAAAATGAAAGGTAATTCATTTATCTATAAAGGGAGTACCTATTATTTGTTATTTATTCTACCCTAAATGGTTTAGAAATTATAAGTTAATAAGTGAACCCATGTTTTTCAATCAACACAATTTTTTCAACACCCTGTAACTCGATAGGGGTTAGTTGAAGTTAGACCACTGGTTGAACGATTTTTTGCTGGGTATAGTTCCAGAATTACGTGATATTCGGCTTTGTAAGGTGGTACTGGCACACAGTATATATCTTTTTAATTAAAACATTATATTACATTATTTCTATATAGTTATATCAACTGCGGGAGTTTGTTCCCAAAACCAAATTCAATATGTTAAAACTATTATATTCTTCAGTTATCGCGGTGTATTGCGGTAAATTATAAGGTATAAACTAACGAAAACAGTGAATTTGCTATTAATTGGTTCCTTTCATAATTATAATAATAAATGCAGATATATTTTACGATTTTAATAATAATGATTGTTTGACTGTGCAAACTAAATAAAAAGTTTGAAAAAATTAATTATTAAATGTTGAATGTAAAATATAATATTAATGACAAAATGCCAATAATTTCAAAAATTCTATTGTACGACTCTTTCTAAGGCGGTAGGTGTATATGTTAATTTATCAACAAACAAACATAACGTATATTTCTGCAAAAAATGGTAAAATAACATACATATATATTGATAATTTTTGACCTGAAATTTTTTTTATATTATATGGTATATATAGCGATTAAATTAATTATTTTTTGTCTATATATATAGTATAATTGTAGAATTAATTTTGTATCTTAAAACCTACATAAAATTTCTATATAAATATTAATGCAAACTTTTTATATAATTTATAAAAATTCGTATATTTAATGCATGTTTGTTTTGTTGTTGCATATATCCCGAACAATTTCATTTTCCGAAAAAAAAAACTCCTACGCCAAACCATAATGGATAATTTCATAATATATATTCTAAATTTTCTACCCCTTTTTATTTAATGATGTCTTTTTTCGCAACTCTGTTGTGATAACCGAACTATAAGAAAACTCCCTGGATTTGTAAACATGTTCGTAAAGTTTCTCGAAAATTAAATGAAAATTAAAAAATTAAACGGTTATAGAACGAAAAAAATTGTTTTAGAAATATCAATCAAATATGACTTTTTTAAATTAATATCGGCTATCGGTCATGATAATTAAAAGTAATACAAGTAGAACGGTCGAAAAAAATTCCATTGTATATTCATTTTGTATTTTGTTTTGTACCAGAACAGTATACAAATTTAAAACAAATTTAGGACACAAACACATACACAAACTAGGTTACGCGAAGTCTAATCCATCAACAAAATAGTTGGAGTGGATTTTCCTAATTTCGGTTAACATAACTGAACAAATTATTAGACGTGATTATGATAACCGCGTTACAGGTTAAATTATCGACAAAAAAAACAGAAAAACATATAGATAGGTAACCAAGCCAGTTGTCGTAACAGAGTAATGAAAAGAAGACACCATAAAATTTTCCATAATCATTGAATTTTCTTTTTTTTTACATATTTTACACGATCACACGATCAAGAGAAAAATAAAAACAACTTTATAATAACCCTCGAACTTGTTTTGTTTTTTTTTTTAATATATATAATTCCCTATATAACGATTACTGATAAGAATATTAAATTAATTGAATGACTAACACACACACCCACAAAGCGATTAATAATTTCTATATATAAAAAAAAATAACAAACAACAAACGATAAAAAAAATAAATTTAAATAAAATCAAACGCCAGCAAATATTATATAAACAAAAAATTGATATACTTATAATAGAAAAAAAAATATAAAAGTTCAACACTATATATGCAATTATAATAATTATAATTTTAATAATTATATATATATTTTTTTTTTCAATTAATTATCTTTTATCAAAACTAAAATAGTATAATAAATTAATTAATTTGAATTTTAATATATGACATATTTATTGACCCAAAAACTATATATTTTGCATATTCATTTCTTTTTAATTTTTTTTTTTTTTTTTTAACATTAAATAATTAATTGATATTTCTATAATTTTTTTTCCCCAATAATAATAATAATTATAATGACAAAAATAAATAAAATATCGCCTATATTTTAAATAACAATTAATAATTTCTTAGAGGATGATTATTTATTATTCATGTATATAGGGAAAATTATAATATTAAAAATCATATAGATAAGAAAAAAAAATTTGTTTTTCAACAGAATTTGATCTCTAATTTATTATTGCAATTAATAATAATAATATATTTATGAGAAATATATAAGATAAATTATATATTTATTTTTAAAATTATTATTATTATTCTATTTTTTATTTGTTTATTTGTTATTTTTTATTTGTATATTATATGGAATAACATAATCTATTATTTTTGTGATTTTTTTTTTGTGTTGCTTTCTTAAGATCAACGGAAGAGATTATATAAATATATATTTGTGTTTTTTTTTTATAATAATTTGTTTTGCGCGTACGTAATCTTCTTTAATAATAATATTTATATTATCATCTATAATATATTATTATTATTATATTTGAATATAGGGAAAAAATTGCGTATATAATACTCTGAATAATTTTTTCCATTTTGCCAATTGTTTATTTAGTTTTTTATATTAAAAAAAATAATAATAAAACTATATTTTTATGATATGTTTATAATATTTAATTCTTACTAATAAATAAACATCATTTTATTTTTTATTCATAAACAATTATATTAATAAAATATTTATTAATAATCATATATAGAGTATTCATCAGAAAACATTAATAAATATATGTATAAATATATATATATTATATGGGGGTTATGACGATCTGTAACCTTTATTTGTATATATTTTTATGTTCTGTATATTTTTGTTCTTATTTTTCCCTTGATTATATGCCTTTTCATATTAAAAACATAAAATAAATATTATTAAATTAATAATATAATAAAATATAACGTTTATAAAAAAACAATTATTTACGCATTTTAAATATAAATAAATAAATAAATAAATAATAATAAAAGCATTATTATTGCTTTTCTCTCTTATCGCATCACAATTTATTCTACTTTTTAAATAATTAATTTTTTTCTGGTTTTTCAACTGAATTAATCCATTTTTTACATGTTGTTATTTTTTTTGTATTAAAAAAATAACAATCTTTTAAAATGTATATTATCAATATTATGTATTTACAGTAGAATCGCGATATAAGGAACTCTTGCATTCAATAAGGAACGCTAAATCATAATAAAAACCTCGATATTTGGTGTATTTTATTCACGTGTTGGTATTCGAAATTATATAAATTATGTATATGAAAGCATTTTAATGAAATTATGTGTTATATCTCAAAATACAGAACGCTCCCCTGCAATCAATTGTTCCTTATATCGCGAGTCTACTGTATTTATAAAAGAAAACTGAAATGAATACAGTTATTTTTATTTTTAAATTTGAGTTTTCACAGTGCGTGTAATAACGCCAATAACAATTATAATAATAAAAAATTAATATATATGTTATTATGACAAATTGAAACAGCAGATTTTAGATTAAGAAATTGTCTCGAAAAACATCAATATATGGTTTGAACTCAAGATCGATATGTATATATAATCGAACAGAAAAGATTGTCATAATATTTAAGGTCACTCGTTGATAGACATATAATTACGCTGATGGGGTCTTTATAGGTCTTTATATAACATTAAACATGTTACCGCGGAAATAATATATCTTCTTATATGTATATGAATGATCCAAATCGTATTAACAAAATTTCCACTATTCTTATTTGATATGTGTGTGCGCGCTATTTTATCACTGTGTCTTCGTGCTGTTAATTTATAATGCAATATAATTTTATTCTATATGACATATTCACCTTCGTAGATAATATGTTTCCAGAATATATATAGAATCAGGTTTAGTGTTGTGTGAATTTTTCCAATCATATATAGATAAAAAATAATATGTCTTTCTATTTATGTAGTGGAATTGGAAGCGAATTTTTCATCATGAAATTTAGCATTTCCAGCACCAGTCCAAACTATTGATTCCATTTTTTACTGTTAACAATTAACCAGATTTTAGTAAACAATCCAAAAAACAAACGCCCAGAATATTGAACAATAGAAAGGGCATAATTTTCCATTATGATAACGCCATATACCGCACAAGTCTTTGATAACCCGGCAAAAACTGCCTGAACTTATTTGAGAAGTTTTGATGCCTCTACCGCTTAGTTCAGATATTGCTCTTAGTTCCGATTACCATTTGTTTACCATTTGTCTTTACAAAACTTCATTGATGGAAAAAAATGAATTTTCCCATATTATTTTTGATATTTTTCTGTATACATGATGTCCCACATAAGTCTATTCAGCCAAAATCGTCGACACCAGTGGAGTTATCACTAAAATCATGTTAGAGGGCTCCCTGGATTCAATTTGGCTACATTTTGTGGTTAATCCTTTTCTCCACACTCTACCCCGTATACCCTTAATGGAAATCATCAACATTGAAAAATCAAATGTAAACCTATAAACACACATTTAAAATTTTTTTTTTTAGTTTCTCATCACGCTCAACATAACATAACATAATAGTCGAAAAAGAAATATAGGTTTATATTTGATTTTTCAATGGTTATATCCATTAAGCGCATAACGAGTAGGGTGTGGAGAACGTGTTAACCACAAAATGTAGCCAAATTGAATCCAATATGGGTCCTCTAACATCATTTTAGTAATAAATCGACTGGTTTCAAACTCATTGGCGGGATAGACTTATGTGGGACACACTGTATTTAGACGATCGTACATAAATTGTACTTATTATTTTATTGTGATCTCTAACCGATTCTAGTAATTTATTGAAATATTACGTTTCTTAACTATTTATTATTTATTTTATAGTCTACATTATAAATTTGTATAAAAATTGATTGAGATAATTTTTTCATTACTTTAATTAAATTCGTCACTCATATTGACACTTTCATAAATGTCGTCACGTTGAATTTGAAACATATTTAATTGTTGATTTATTCTACGAACGCTTATAAGCAATTATTTTTATTATCAAATCTAACTACATATTTATTATTTATTTTAGATGGCTTATTAAGCTTTATGGTATTATAATTCATAATTCTTTTAGATAACTAATTAAGCTTTATAGTATGTATTATAATGCATCGTTTTTTTTTTGAATATAGAGATATTTTTAGGTGAAATATATATATTGAAAATCAACCCTAATGGAATACCTTATATGAGCTAGAAATATTGATTGGACTATTTGCATTTACCGCTTTGCCCAACTATGAATCTTTGCGTGCGAAATTATAGGACTTAAAGTATCTTATAACCTTTGGATATAACAAAATATAATTCAATATACTTGATTCAACTTATCCTGCTATTAAAATTAAATGTTTATTTAGAAGAATTTTCTATCCAATTAATGAGCAGCATTATCTATATCTGTATTGGCATTTCCATATCATGATTAAAGATAATTTATGTATATATTAGAATTTTGAAATAACCTCAATTTTCTTATATTAAATCTTTCATATACATTCTGTCAAATAAGTACTCGGAAATTCTCATTTTAAATTTTCCCGCTGAGAATATTTCAAACATTTTTTTTTCCCAGGTTGGCACAACTGTCAGCAACTATTCTGTCAATTGTTATTGCTGTGTGTCATTTAGTTTGTTTACGGCGTCGTTAGGAAGAAGTCAACCTTTTGTGTGCGTTGCGAATTAGTTTTGATGTCTTCAATGCTCCCAAAAAGGGTTCCACGAAGTGGTAATTTGAGTTTCGGAAACAGGAAAAACTCTGGTCACCAGTTATGATGCGTTCGATGAACGTTGGATCGGAATTTACGCGTTCAAGCATGTCTTCAGCCACCTTACTGCGATTCACTTGTTGAAAAAAATTCAGATCCTTTGGCACCAATCGCGCTGCGACTTTCAGCATACCCAAAACATCAACCAAAATATGACGAGCGGTCTCATGAGACATGTTCATTTCTTGGGCTATCTCTCGCAAACTATAATGACGATTTTCGAGCACCATTTCCTTTATTTTGTCGACGTTTTCTTCAGTTGAAGAGGTCGAAGGCCATCCTGAACGTGGTAAATCGTTCACTTCTTCTCGCCCCTCTTTGAACGATTTATACCAATCGTAAACTTGAGTTTTCGACATGGTTGAATCACCAAATGTTTTTTTCAACATTTCCAACGTTTTGGCACAAGAAATTTCGTTTGAAACACAAAATTTCACACAAACTCTTTGTTCGATATTTTTATCCATAGTGAAAATCGCAACGCACACAAAAGGTTGACTTGTTCCTAACGACGCCGTAAACAAACTAAATGACACACAGCAATAACAATTGACAGAATAGTTGCTGACAGTTGTGCCAACCTGGGAAAAAAAATGTTTGAAATGTTCTCAGCGGGAAAATGTAAAATGAGAATTTCCGGGTACTTATTTGACAGAATGTATATACGAATTGTTTGTTTATAGTCTATAAAATATTCAGCATACAACTATTGTCCGATTGTAACACTTTTAAATTAATATATACATTCATATACATTTAGTTTTTGATTATATGCCGGTCGGTAAATCAATTGAAAAGTTATATATTTTCATGATTATATACTTAATCAAAAATAATGCATATCTATATATGAATATTATAGAATATATATATGAATCAATTTAAGGAAGATAGAATTGTCTAGATTTAATATTTAAATATATATATTATATAGATTTCATTATACATATAATTTTTTTTTATAAATATATTTGAACTTTATCTCATATTATTAGAAAAAATATATATTTAAAATTATTGTCATATTAATTATACAATAATGATTGCGTAAGTAAGTGCTATATAGTTTTAGAAAGATGTGTGTATTTTGTAGAACAACATTTTATATATATACACACGTGTTTGAAACGAAATCAAGCGTTTTGTAAATTGTTTGTCTTTTTTTTTATGTAAGACTGCGTAATCTATAATAATGTGATTGATAATAAAATATAGTCGGTCACATATAAGCATATATATCAGTATATAAGTATATAAATATATATATATATATTATTAAGAACAAAAAAACAAATATAAAAATAAATCTCATCTCATTTTGATAACAATTTCAATTGATTTCTATATTTTTCTAAAACGTAATAAATTATTTTAAAAATCATTTTTTGGATCAAATGAAAACTTTTTGACTTTCTATATATATGAGTTTTTTATATAATATCAATAATATATACTATATTATTTATAGATAGAGATTTGATTAGCGTCTACACACATACATATAATGTGTTATTAACCTTATATGCATTTGCAATTGGGGTATACTGCGCCCTTTTATTACTATCTGTTCAATGTTTAACGTTGATTGCGACAATAATTAATTGAATAATTGAGTAGGATCAAATGTTCGTAATTCATATAATTTATAGTTTTAAATTTACACTATAAATATTTTATTTCAATTTTCGGATTCAGCATAAAAATAGTCATAGTTTTATCGTATTAATAAAATTTTGTTCAAATAATTGTATATTTTATTATGTATTTTTCTTCTAATACCTTTTTTATGTATATAATTTTATTTTATTCTTAAATAACATCTAAATTCCTAATATTTGTATATATTCTGCCGTTTCTTCTATTCTTCTATTTTAAATAGAAAATTTTAAATAGAAGAATAACTTCTATTTTTGGTATTCTGCCTTTATCGATTTTCAAAAGAACAGATTTTGCTACTGTATCAGCTTATTTAAGCGTTCATAATACAAAATATACATTAATATTAACACATTCACATGCCTTAACCTTCTATCATAAAAGTGAAAAATTTTCTCACTTCTATAAAATATCAAAATAGAAGAAGGTTATAAGAGAAAAGTATCGTAGGAAGACTAATAAAACAACAACTTTTAGGCAAAATTCGGCATTATTCATCAACATATAGTCTCCTTCAAGAGTGATCCGTTCATTCCAACTCGTCTCTAACATTTCGATGCATTTTTTGCAGTACGATTTAACTTTTGTCTTCAAATTACCCTTCAGTATTCCTTTCATCCTTTGCTGTCCACGCAGCTGATTGTCGATTAGGACCCGGAATGTATTGATATATCCATGTTTCATCCATGGTCTTATAACGCAAACGCATGAAAAAATCCATTTTATTGCCCTGCAAAACAGATCGCAATGCAATATCGTGAATACACTGCCTTCTAGTACCTTTGCCGACACTAAAGCCACAATAACTTCAAAATGAAACGTCACATTTTTGTAAAATTTGTAATAAAATTTTGGAACTTATGGTTTGAAGGTACTTCCTAAAAATCATATAGATTTACCAACAGAGTGGAACTATATGTATCTGTCATCCTAAGAATGTATATTGAGTGAGGTGTTATATATCACTAAACTAACTCGAAAAAGGCATAGCATAAACAATTTACAATTGTAACAAATCCAAAATCCAATATAATACAAATTTACAAATCTACAAATACAAATTTAATCCAATTTAATATAAAAATTATTTTTACTTTTTTTTTACGATACCACATTTTATTTTACAATCACATTTAACATTTTAACCTATTCCCGATACGACAATATAAACTATAATATGTATTATATAATATTAAGAGTTTTCGCATATACTACAATAATACGAATTTACCTTGATAATGATTTGAAAAATAAAGGAAAATTATCTCGTATATATGATTTTTTTTATTTACAAAAATCAAGTGTTTTTATTTAACAAACAAACAAATATATAAAAAAAAATTTAACTAATAGATCACATATAATTGAAGGATGTGTGTCGTAATGTCACTTAATGGATCAATGAAATATCATTTTTGTTTATATAACTCATATTTTTATCAAAGCTCTATATAATTTTATGAGGTTTTTATTTAGAATTATAATACATATAATAAAATATCAGCGCAGTTATCAAATAATATGTTTTCAGTAAATAGAATAGACTTTTATTCCTGTTTCTCATTTTTTTTTTTTACAATTTTCTGAAAATTTTTATAGTAATTTAATGTCTATTCTGAATACAAAATATCGCATTCACGTTTATATATTTATAAATGATAGATTTAGATTGATACTTAAACGCGCTGTACAACAATAAGAAACTGCATATATTAAATTAGTACGGATTAAAAATATAAATTAATTTAAATAATTAAAAAAAGATTAATCTTAATAGATATATATAGATTCTATTCAGATACATAAGATTCTATTCAGATTCAGCGTACATAATAAATAATATATAATATTGATAGAAGAAAAACAATCTAAATAATTATAATAGGAAAATTATATATTGATAAATTTATACAATGCGGAATAAAATAATTGCTAGTTTAAATTTAATTAATTGTTCATTTATAATATATATAATATAAATTGCGGACAATCAGAAATTTTTTTGCACTTGACTTTAAATATAAGTATAATAATTGCATTATTCAAAGTCATTATCGCATATTTATGTATTTCTTTTCTTTATTTTTTTTTTTGAATATATTATTATAAATTAGTGAACGCATTTATGCAGATTGATTAAATTCAAATTTATTCTTATGAAAATGAAAATAATATGTAGAGATTTTTTTAATAATAAATAAATAACAAAAAAAAAATGTTTAAATATAAATTGCATCGGCAGCGGAATCCAACAATCTCCCATTTTATGTACCTCGATTCTTAAAACTTTTATTATGCCAAATGGTTAGTTATGATGACCCAATAATCCCTGCAAATTTTGAAGTTGAGCATAGGACTGGTTTACGAAATATCGAAGGTCAAAAAGCTGACCATATCCAAACGCATAACACCATCAGACAAATCACATTTATGCTAAAATAATACTTTAATAATAATAATGAACAATTCAACCGATATGTTTTTTTTACAGAATTTTGTCTGCTGATTACTAATTGGGTATGGTAGTTTATGGTAAAATTCAAAATAACGAATACAATATGGTCGATGCATTTTTAAAAATGCAACGGATTCACTTGAAACTTGTTATTAGGGGAATTTTGTGGGTCTTTTTTGGAGTACGAATCCATTTTAATCCATATTCAACATTTTTTTGATGTTTCGTCTGGTATTCCTCGGGGGAGTCAATTGAGCCCTTTGTTATTTGTATTATTTATTAATGATCTTCCTTCGGTTTTTAAACACTCTCAATGGTTGATATATGCCGACGATGTGAAGATCTATAAATCCATTGCGACGGTGGATGATTTTAATTTGTTTCAGTGTGATCTTATTCATTTAATAATTGGTGTCTTGTTAATAAATTGGTTTTAAATGTGGACAAATGTAAAGTTATTAACTTTACGAGAAAAAAATCAATTTTAAGAAATGATTACCATTTTCATGATATAATTTTAAATAATTTGGACAAAACACTTGATTTTAGTATTTTCTTGGATAGTGAGCTAAATTTTAAATCGCATATCGATTATATTGTTAATAGGGCTAACACCATTATGGGCTTTATTTGTCGTATGTCGCGTGAAATCTCTGATCCGTATATTGTCTTCGTTCCTTATTTTACTCTCTGGTACGTTCCATTCTTGAATATGCGTGTGCTGTCTGGTCACCATTTTATTCTGTTCACAAGGCTAGGATCGAATCTATTCAGAGAAGTTTTCTAAGATTTGCTCTGAAATCTCTTCCCTGGGATGATCCGATTTTATTACCTAGTTATTCTCAAAGGTTGGCTTTATTAAACATGCCTACATTGGAAAGACATAGAGAATTTATTGGTTTGTCGTTTTTATGTAATTTGTTAAATTATAAAGTTGATTGTGCTTCTATTTTAAATAAACTTAATTTTAAAATCAATTTTAAATGTCTTCGTGCTAACGATTTTTTTTACTTGGCTAATTATCGTACCAATTATGGCCCATTTAACCCACTTGATGTTTTAATCATGATATATAACTTATGTAATGGATTTTGTTAGATAATAATGAAAAGAATGAATTTTATAACAATAGTTGATTTATTAACTAACTTTTCCATTGACTAACTTTTTAATTGTAATTAAGTAATGTACATTATTTATTTAGTGTCTATTCTATTAAATAAATAAATATATATAATTATTCTTTAAAAAAAATGAATTTTCGAATAAAATCCTCCGGAAAACTCAAATTTTTTCAATTATAACCATAGTTCAATTGTCATTTTCTTTGCATCAATTAAAAACTCAAGAATTTTTCTGATTTATTGTATAGAAGAAAATTTGGAAATCGTTTTTTTTTTCAAAGATAAGGTCGGTTTAGATCTTACAAAAAAACCTGATCTATTTGAAAACGTTTTCGAATAAAAAACCGATCTAAACACAAAAAAAAACTAGTTTTTAAAATCTTTCTTTATGTAGGTTTAATATTATTAGTAAATATTAATTAGTTAAAGCTTTTACTAAAATTGTTTTTTTAGTTCTATTTCTATTGTCGATCTAAATTCATAGAAAACTATTTTTTTTTAAATAAAACTTCGGTCTAAATACACCTATAGAAAATGTGAAAAAATCCACAATTTTATTGTTTGTCATGTATGTATCGAAAAATACGACAATCGTTTCACCATAAACTCTTTGGAAAATCGCCTAGATTTTTTGAAACAATTTGTGCTATTACAATAAATTTCTTCTGTGAAAAATCAGAAATTATGATTCAAAGAAAATTGGACACAATTGGAGGAAAACTTATACGCATGCATATAACAATTGAATTTTCACACAAAAGTTTTGTTCACAAAAAAAAGGTTTTTGTAGAATAAGTAATCTATTTTTATGTCCGTACGTTTCAGAATATATCCTATCGCGTTTGGGTCGTCGGGCGGGAAACATTTTCTCACGTACCGCCACTGTTTTATAGATTCAAAAATATTAAGATATGGAAACGATTTACATTTTTCCATATATACACATGCAAATATATTAATATATATAATAATAGATTCATTAATTTATAATTTAAATTAATAAAAACATTTATTATATATTTTGTTTGTTATAAATTCCATATACATTCGAATTTGCATAGAAATAACTTTATATATATATAGTTAATGGATAAATTCTATAATTATCTTTTTTTATAATACATACAAAAAAAACAAGGACATTAAACATTTTACTTTTATCATTTTTATCTATATAATTTGTTTTTATTTTAAATACATATTATTCGTAGTCAAATTTTCGTGTAGTCAAAAATTTATGAATTGAATTTATAGAATTTTGAAATATTATCTATATATATATATATATATATATATATATATATATATATATATGATAAATTTAACTGTCATTTTCAATCAACTACATTATAAATTGTTAACGTTCTATCGTTCTATCTTATATAGTGTATAATGTATAGAATGTATATTATAGAATTTACGATTTATTTATTAACACAAAAAAAATATTTTTTTTGTACTACAATATTTATACAAAAATATAAAATTATCAATTTTTACAAATGTATTTAGAAATTGGATTGTTTAACATTTCATAGGAATTTTATCAACACAAAATCCTTAATAATTTATTTTAAAATGTTCAAAACAAAACAAAAATTCCATAAATCAATTGTTAAAACAAGTTTGCCACACTTTAATTTAATAGATTATATTAAAATTTAAACGGAAAATTTTCCAAAAATATAACATTTATGAATTATTTATACTTAAAACACAAGTTATAAAATACATATATAAATTCAATTTGAAAAATCCCTTGAAAGACTTGATATATATATAATTTTAAATCATTTAAATATTTTTAACCAAACAAAGAAAGTGTGAATTAAATTCAATAAACATTTCTAGAAATTATATCTATTTATATAAATCTATGGTTGTATATAAAGAAAATATCCCTTAAAAAAATACTAAACGTTTCACAGGCAAAATTATATGAACACTATAATAGATATAGTATTTTCAACTTATATTAACATTTGCCGATATACACACACATACATAATTGAATGAATTTTTTATTATATTTTTCCAAATTACTTTAAATATCACTATTATTAAAGGGAAGATTAAAATTAAAAATAAAGCTATCCGAATTAGAATTTTATCTGAAGATCCTTTTTCTAAATATGCTTATACGAATACATAAAATTTATTTAAAACAAAACAAACACAAATTTATAATAATACAAACAATAATAATAATAATTTAAATCAACAAAATTAATGAATATGAAACTTACGAAAAATTATCATGCGAATGTCCATTTAGATTATTTGATGGTGATGCGGCGGTAGTAGTGGTTATTGCAGTACCATTCGAATTTTGCTGTTGTTGATTGCCATTAATTTGACCATTTAATGATGGTTTCTCTAATTTACCACTATAACCATTTAAATCATCTTCAACCTCACCATTTTTATGTGATCCATTCCCTTGTAAATGGTTATTAATATTGTTATACAATTGAATATTCATTTTTATGAATTTATTTTTAAATGATTGTATATAGTCAATATCAATCAATATAGTCAATAAAATACACAATTCACTTTATATTCGATTAAAATGTTTTGTTTTATTTTTTTCGTATATATAATTAAAAATATAATTAATAAATTGTCCTTTTTGTTTGTATAAAAAAAACTTTTAATTAAATTATTTATATTTTAAAAAAATATGTAGAAGAATAAAACTTTTTTTTTTATTAATATTATTTGATTATTATATATTATAGCAAGTTAATTCTTAATGCTTTTGAAATGATTTCTTAACGATTTGAGTGTTTGAAGTCTAAATTGGAACTGATCGATCGTTAGAATAAATTCATAACTTTTATATTTTTATCGTTATACATATAAATATTTTTTCAAAAATTTTAGTTAGGTATAAATAAATGTTTTTAATAATATATGATAATAATAATAATAATAATAATAATAGTACGTAAACGTTCATATAAAATCGTGTATGTATACGTAAATTGGTCAGTGATAAGAATTTAAATAATAATAATAATATTTTGTTATTTTTTTTTTTTTTAATTATTGATGTATGAATGCATGTGTTTGAGTCTGCCTTACAATTTTTATATGCGATGATAAAATAAACAATAATAAAAAAAATGTTTTAATGATAATGATAAGAAAAAATAAAAAAGATGATTTTACATTCGTAAAAGAAGAGAATTATATTTTTATAGATTTAAAAATATCCCATTTTGAGAACAAAAAACACAAATAATATATATTGACAAATTACAAAATAATAAATATTATATTTATATATACATATATATATTTTATATAGTTAATAAATCAAAATATTTTTCTTTCTATCCTTTTATAAACTATATATATTTTAAATTAAATTGCATCATTATATATTTATCGTTATAATTAATAATACATAATGGTTAAATTATTTTGTTTAATTTTATTTTATTATTATTTTGTGTTTTGCTTAGAATTATACTTAATATTTACAATAACATAATTAAAAATTATTAAAAAATAATAATAACATGAATTTAATTTACATCAATATATTTTACAGTCAAATTAGTGGCATACGAATCTTATACGAATAATATCTGGTTTTAACTTTGAAGTGACTTCCATTCCATATACATTTTACAATAATATAATATCACTTAAATTGTGAATAAAAAATTTAGGCCTTCTCCCGAAAAAAAATATAAGACTTTCTCCCGAAAAAAAAAAATAGAAAGATATTTTATATAAAAATATTCATAATGTATTTCGTTGTTGTAATTTAATGTAAAAAATATCCAAAATTTGGATTTCTGAATACTAGCCCCCGAGCATGTATTTAAAGATATAAAATTAAAATATTCAACTTCTGTAATAGGTCTTGTTTCCTAAAGCAATCCGGGATTATTGAACTTCATCAACAATATCATTTTCACTGTTATTGTTATTGTTGTTTATCCAAACGCGTCTACCGTTTCGTATTTATTCTGACCGTTACGCTTTAATGTTATGCCATAAACCTACTATTCATTGGTGCAATCGTATACTTGGTTTTCTCCTCGTTTACCTTTAATCCCATTTCCGTTTACCCGTTTACGGCACTTATATTTCTATCCAGTACGTCAATGTCATCGACCTAGCGAGTAATTGAGTAGAAGAGGTAAATGTTGTGCTGTTGAAGTTAATGGTCGTCCTCCTTATACATTTTTCCAATATCACATTCAAAAATAGTGTAGCCAAAAGATCCCCTTGCCGAACTCCGTAAACGCATCCGATTTGATAACCCTTATTTGTACCTGAGAAGTAACTTGCGTCAGTGTTAATTTTGACATGGCTATAAATTTTCGTGGGAAACCAAATTCGTCCATTGTGCCCAATCATTTTCCCTAAATGATAAAATAGATATCGGTATATAAAATAAAAGCAGAAAAAAGGATAAAACGTGATCCCACATGAAAACAATTTTCAACGCCATAAGTTAAATGTTGAGAATACCAATTTCTATATGAAATTTTATCCGTCATAAATATAAATATAAGCATTTCTGGACGCAATGGTGAAGTTGTTGGCAGGTGTGTTGAATGGGAGAATGATGGAATGGTTAGAGGAAGAAAGGATATTAAGTGAAAGTCAGATGGGTTTTAGAATGGGGGTATTCGGCAATCGGGCAATGGAGCATATAAGTAGTTTAAAGGGGCTTGTGGAATTGAAGATGAAGGCAAAGGGGGCGAGGGTGTATGGGTTTTTTGTTGACCAGAAAGCGGCGTTTGATAGTGTGGACAGATGGTTATTGTGGTGCAAGTTGTATGGAAGTGGGGTTTCTGGTCTGATGCTTCTGGTGTGGGATGACAAGGACGGATGTGGGAATAGAAGCGAAGTTAAGAGTGTATAAGGAGTGTTTTAGGATATGGGTGGCAGATATGGGGAGTGAAGAGATATGAGGAGGTGTATAGGTTTGAGAGATATGTGTTAAAGAGAATGATGTGGTTGAATAGGTCGGTTAGGGAATGTGTAATTTATATGGAATTGAGGAGGGTGCCAATGTGGGTGCTGCACGTGCACATTGTTTTAGGCTGCACGTGAGATTTGTAGTTCGTATGTTGGATAAGGGAGTAACAAGGTTGGTAAGAAATATTTTATGGGAAATGGTGGAAAAGAATGTGGGTTGGATAACGGAGTGGAAAAGTGGGCGGAGGTAGTGGAAATGCAATGGAATTGGGAGTCAAGGGATGTAAATTTTTGGAGATTAAGGCCGGAAATGTTGGTAAGGAAGGTAGAGGATAAGTGTATAAATTAGTTGACCAACTAGGGAAGGAGACAGAAGGAAGATTGGGTGTGTCCGGTGTTGGGAGGAGTGAGGATGAAATGGATCGTGGTAAGAAGTTTGTTAAGGGATGAGGTGAAGAAGTTGTTGGATGGGGTGTGGAGGAAAGAAAATGGTGAGGTGTTTGGATGGAAGGGTGTTGTGGGCATGTTATTAGAGATGGAGAGATATAGGGAAAGTTTGGTTAAGGAGTATAATGGATAGGTGAGGGATAAATATATATAAACGAGACTCGGGGGGAGAGTCGTTTATTTCCTTTTTTCTTTTTATTTTTGGATTATAGTTTTGTTTGGTTATTATTTTTGGTTGTTTGTATGAAAATGTAAATGTAATAGAATAAGGTAATGTTAAAAAAAAATGTATACAATAACATTCTGTGTAATTTTGTATGTTAAATATTCCGGAGAATAGGACGATGAGACATCTCCTCATCTTCCTATGTGTTTTAATTAGATTTTTATATATACTGGTTGTTTGGGCGATATTGATGCTCAGAGCGGAAAAATATTATATTTTTCCAACTTAAAATTTATAAATTGCAGCGATTAACTTTGTATGGTGAATTTACGGGGATTTTACAGGTTGCACAAAAGTTACTTAGGATAAAAAAAAAAGTTATTACGAAATAGTTGATTGAAAAATAAGATTTTCAGTTTGACCATCAATATCTGCGAGCGGTAGGGATAATACATATCAAAAATCTAATTAAAAATAAAATTAAAGGTAATTCTGTTTACCTATAAATCGAGTACCAATATTTGTTATTCTAGCTTGAAGGATTTTTGGCTGTAAATAGTTCCAGGATTACGTGGTTTCGGTTTTGTAGGGTTGTACTGGGACACACTGTATAAGATCAGAGTCTTATTCATTATACACTTTATATAATGTAGCATTTGCAACTATATATGATAATTTCAAAAGAGATTTGGTTTTATCTTTATCTGTAATTTAAAATCAACATTTATCGTTTATGGTTTGTCAATTAAACATATAAATATAATTACTATAAGCGACGGCATGGATAAATCGCATTATTGCGTTAATCATCAGAATATATATTAATTCCATTTTTTGTATCTTATTATAAAAATAGGTGGTGTGTCTGAGAATTTATATAATGCATAATAAATTTTAATTGTTTTCTATTATATCATATTGAAATAGAATTTTTTTACATATTCTGTAACGATTGTAATATATAATAAATCATGAAAATAATGAACAAAAATTTTTTCAATGCGTTTCTTACAATTAGTAAAAACAAAACAAATATTTACATATTTCATGGTTTAAATGAATTATCTATAGATATAAAGGTATTTATTTTAAAGTATTATATGGTATTTATGTTGTTTATGGCTACGACGGACGATGATGTTTGTCGATGCGACAGATATTTAAGGTCAAATTTATGTAAATCCATTTATAAAATTTAAAATAATTACAAAAATGATATCATGATCAATAATGCTCGTAAATGAATAAATTTAACATCATTAATATATAGAATTAAAAGTGACTATATGTATAGTGGTTACCACATCACTCACTAATAAGAAAACTGACAAATTCTTTAGGTGGTCAGTACGTATATCTTCCAATAAATGTAACATGAAATCTAAATGTTATCTTAAATTAATTTGTGTACTATATAAATATATTTTTATGGGAAAGTTTGTATATTATTAGTACAAAAAACGCTGCCAAGTTAACACCGGTAACAGAATGCACTTCTTGGTGCCCTGGCAGGAGTGTAAATGTGAATTAAATTTATCACTTATCAACCACTCATAAAATTTTAATAAAAATAATGTACAGCACTAATGTATTCAATTTATTCCCAAGAACATCATTGGATGTGTATGGGAGCTCCTGTATGGGATGGGATTAGAGAAAAAATTTCCCGATTTAAATGTTTTTCCATTTTTCATCAAACCTCTAGATGCAAACGTTCCAATCAATTGATTAGAAACAGAACAAGATATCTTTAATCATACCTTGTATATGTATGGGAGCTCCTGGGTGGAATGGAATCAGAAAAAATTTTGTTGACATGTAATTTTTTTTGCTTTTAATATAACCCAAAATTTCAAGCCAGTATCTTCAAAACTCCTTGAGATATACGAGAATAAAAAAAATCGGAAAATATGCAAGGTAGTGGTGCCATACCCCATTTTCCAACTTAACGAGATCTACATAGAAACGCTTATGTTTAAAATTTCCACCAAATCGGTCGAGTAGATTACGAGAAAAACTTAATACAACCGAGCGACCGGAAGAAATCGTAAACATTTTTATTTGATTTTTCACGATAAAAAGTTTCAATTCGTGGAGAAAAATGATAAAATAGGTTAAGGTACCTATTCTTTTTTCGTTCGTAACCAATTACACTATACTGAAAGTGCGCGCAAAAAAAAACTAATTTTACATTAACTTACGATATGTATTTGGAGATTGCAAAATTACCGGATTTCTGCTTTACCGGTATACTGGTTTTTAAATATAAAATATAATGTATAGTTATTTTTTCCTCCCGTAGTGATGCCGGGAGGATAAAAACAGTGCGAAAAAATAAGTAACAATAATTTTATAATATTCTTAATCTATCTGTGTTAGTCTTAATGTTCTTAATGTAAACTATAAAATTTTAATTCATTTGTCACGAAAACAAGAAAAGATAATTATAACAATTCAAAGCACATTTATTCAATCATGAATACAAAATTACATTAATTCAATAATGAAAATCGAAAGAGAACATTTTTTTTATAACGATTATTCAATTTTTTGATTATAGAAATATAACCTTAATATACAAATTGTGGCTAACGTGGAATCGTTCAGACTTGTACTATTTAATGCATATTACACCCGCAGCTGTAATATCAGATTCAATGCTAGTTGGTCTTATTGTTGAAAGGTATAGTTGAACGTTCACGTTAAATACTTTCTTTGTTCTTGTTCAATGGCCGTGAATTTGGCTTTGATGATTTTAGATAAAGTAGTGCTGGTTATTACTTTGTTGGACGCTTGATTTAATTTTAGTACATTTTGTTTCTTAATTGTCAAATGTAACTTCTCTTTCATTGTTAAAGGCCTTGGTTCAACTACGCAAGTTATATCTACATCAGACGATTCATTTCTGCATTCACTCTCATTTATAATATTTATGCGTTAAATATGGGACAAAATAATTTTTGTTTTCTCAGATTTATTGAATATTAATAAATAGTAATCAAGCAAATTTAAAAATTACCGAAATTACGTTAAATTAAAAGAAATTGGAAGGGTGAACCGGGTTAGTTTTTACCAGTAATGCAACCCCTATATGTATGTATATATAACATATAATATATGGTGGATGCAATCAATATGTGTGTCGATTACATTCGATTAATAAGGTGTGTTTTTATTCGTTTGAAAAATTACTATAAGCTGTTCACAAAAAAAATACTATATTATTTATATATTTACCCTATATAGGGTAGCGTGGGCAGGTTTGAACGATTTTTTTTCAAAGGCTCTAGAAGGCACATTTTTTTTAGGAAACTACCGTAAACTGGGGTTAAGTGGATACAGTGGGGTGAAGTTGATCCCTCAATCTTTTTTGTCTAATTTTGCAAATATCTGTAATTTCTAAAAACATTTCCTGTTTTATAAATAATAATTCAAATTTACAGTTAATTTCTCACAATGATTTCTAAATATACATTAATTCCTTTATCCAATTAAAAAAAATACAACAATATTTTTCTAAAACAGTCAATCTACAAAAAATCATAAAAGAAACTGTGGCTTAGCTACTCTGAAAAGTGCTGCAATTTGATTAATTATGTATTATGATAAGAGCATATATGTGCATCAAAGTGGAATATAAAAAAATTAAATTAGTTTGTTAGGTGATTTAAAACAATAAAATTGTGTAATGTTAAATATTGTGGGGTGAAGTGGATAATGCCGCGTGATTCACCAATTATTTATTGTTAATTTTCCAAAATTTTGTATTAGTTTATTTATTTCTTTGTTTGAATTATAGTGCTTTTAAAAAGGTGCTACATTTGTCCCGTTGTGCCCCATGTCGCGGCAACCTTGGCCATGCCATTAGGCACTACATAATTAATAATTAATTTCTGAATATTGCAGATCTAGTCGTTCTAATTTATTAATAACATTTTTCATAGCGTTTTGAAGGGCTTTTTAATCAACTGTTTGCCGATTTGATTTGCTTTTATAATTTCGTACCATTTCAAAAAGGCATTGGAAGATAAGCAACATTATTCTTACTTGATAGCTTAATTCGAGTACCTTCGCCCATGATCGAAACTGCCCCACACTCACTTGGACAAATGTGTACCATGCACAATTTTTAATTCAAAATAACACAAATGGAAACAAATTGAAATTAAATTAATAAATTATGCACTAATTTTATTAATTATATAATTATCAACACTTTTCACACAACCACCAAGAAAAACAAACTGACTAAACTGACTTGAAATTGCATAACAAAATTGCAAAAAAGTTATAACAAAAATATAAGAAAAGTTAGAAAAGTCTTTAAAATACAAAAACACATACAGTTTACATACAACTACTAAGTTTTAACAGATATTGCTTTTACACGTACGTACATAACAGGTCTTAATAGACAAATATGGAATATCATGCATATATTCGTTCAAAGATGGATGGCCCAAAGGTGCCCCACGGCCCAATCTGCCGCACCCCACCCTACCCTATAATCGTTTAAAGGCTCAAATAATAATTTAAGATCATCTGCTCTTTCTATTTGTTTTGGAAATTTATGAATAACGTACTGTATATATAAATCTTATTGCTACGAAGTAACACTTTAATAACCCCAATAAGATTAAGAATATAATAAAAAGCGGTTAATGTATGTCCTTTAAAAAAACACCAATATTTACAAAATATTTAAAATATATTTGACTTGATTTATTTTAAAAAAAAAATTACACACTTAAAACAATTTTTACTATTAATTGTATTTGTAATACGAAAAAAAATACAATAATAATTTTTGAAATTATTTTACAAATATAATATATTAATTTTATTCTATTATTTTTTTGGTCTATTTTTATGTTTTAAATTTTTAATTGTATACATTAATTTTTGGTTTAAACAAAAACTTCGTATATTAAAAATTTTATATTTTACTATATTTTTCTTAATTTTTTTTTTTTAAACTTTCGTCATAAACAAAATATTGATAATATTTTTATTTTAATTTTTTTAATTTCTAATTCCATTTTGAAATTTTTGATCAATACTAAATGAAAAAAATTTCTAAAGACGGAAAAAAATAGGATTTAGAAATTGTTAGTTTTGGTTTTTTGTTTTTGTTTTTCTTTTGTGTGAACCCGGATTAATTATTTGTTTTTCAAATATTTAAAAACTATTAAAATGAAAGAATTTACAAAAAAAAATGATTTACACGAAAATACAAAAGAAAAACATTTACTGTTTAAAAAAAAATATAGAAAATACATATATAGTTATTAAATAGTTAAAATATTTGTTCTATATGCACACACAAATTTGTATACATAATTAAACATATATATATATATATATATATATATATATATATATATATATATATATAGGAATAGAAATAGATCATTTTATGTTACATATATTCTACACGACATGTATATATATTTTTTCACAATGAATATATATACTTTTATTGCTTTATTTGTGTTTGTTTTTGTTTTAAGGACAATATTTAGCAAAGTGTAACGATTTCTTATCACCCATATGCACTGTCCATAATACATATTCTGTATTTGTTGTACCAATGATAGATGCTATTAATTCAACGTCTGACTTAACGTCTGACTTACCGGCTGCACCCGATGAAGGCCCTGGTGACGGTGATCGATGTGGACGTTTTATGGGTGTTTTAGGAAGGTCGGATAAATCTTCCATATGTACATCTTCGCCAGTAGTCTGGGTCAACGTAATTGCAGGTGAAGTGCTAGCACTCAGTGACGTAGATGGTTGTGATTGTAAAACTGCTGCTCGGGCGGCCGCTGATGTTGACGGTTGTTCGGGATTAATTAAACCAGGCGTTATAGAACGCTTAGGTGTACCGGTGGGCCCTTGTGGTGACACGTTTCTAACTTTCCTCGGCACATCTGCAGCATACCTAACATATTTATAGGCAATTGCTAAGAATGATAATTTACATATTTTTTCATATTCATCGGACAACGCAATCATATAACCAGTTAAGGCGTGTTTTTTAGCATTGTACGATGGAAAAGTCTTGATATTCGGAATAGGATTTTCAACTGGAATCAGCATTGATATAACACCACCTTTCGCCCCACGGACTGTTTTCGCATTCATATGATCGATAGCCACCATTGTTAAATTTACTGCAATAAACTATAGATAAACATGGGAAAAATATGTAGAAATAAAATAGAAAAGCATGAGATTTCGAAAAATAAATAGTAATAATAAACCCTTTAGCAATGAAACAGTTATAACTTACGAAATTAGAATCTTGAATTTGTTGCACTTTATCGTCAGGAAGTTTCTGAGAGTCAATAATAAAATATTCAATTTCGGTTTGAAACGTATTTTTCATTTTTGTTACAAGGTCCTTGGTCAATGATCGATTTAATAAATCTTGACTTTCATATAAGATATGTGCACCCGGATATTCATTTTGTAAAGTCACTATAATCTGATCGTTTTTTTCATTATCAATTATACCTAAGTTCTGAAGGCGGGGATTAAAAATAAAGAAATCATTTTACATTAAAAAAATCAAAAATGAAAATAATAATATATTTTTTTACCGTAACACCATCGTTAAGCAATTCTCGCATTAATTCCATGCGTAAACTTCCATTTTCGCCTCCGTATATTACAGTTTTGCCCACGTATTTTTTTTCATCCATAGATTTTGTTGAATGTGCCATTTTGTTAATATTATTGATGATATACTTCTATATATACATGTATATAATAAAAATTGTTTATGAATAATTAAAAATACTATAAAATAGCAATGTTTTTATTTGTCGTCGACGATTAAAATCGTTTAAATAAATGCATATATTGTTCGAACATTGAGAGGAAATGGTTATAACAGAACATATAGACATTATCAATTGGTACACCGAGAACTCATAATGAATGCCGTCTGTGGTTTCCCAAAAATTGAATGAATATATATAATTTCACTATAAAGAAGTAGAATATATATATATATATATATATATCTATTTATATCTATATATGTATTGCAGATGGAATTATTATTAACCATAATCATAATGGAAGATTAATGAAAAAAATAAAATTTGTATACAAAATAAATTAATTATAATATTGTTCACACTAGAAATTTCTATTTCTAGAAATGAAAAATCTCACTATAAATAAAATTTAAAAAAATAAACCGTTTTTTTTAAATTTTTTTTTCAAAAATCAATTGAATAACGTTAATCAAAAATTTACATTCATTCTTTATATATATATTATTTCCAAAATATAATGAAAGGTTATCTGAAGGTAATTAAAAATACGATTTCCCAAAATAAAAACCCTTTAAACAATTTTCCTATAACAAAACAAGACAACCAAAACCAGGATAACACAAGTTTAATTTTAAATTACGCTATTAAGACAAATTCGTTATATAAAACCCTTCATTTTGCTTCATTTTGCCCATTCAAATACAATTAATTAAACAGTTTTTGCTAAAAATATGAATAAATATATTTTTTGTTCATTAAAATTTATACGCTGTGGAATTATTTTTATTTTTCTTTTTTTTATAATTATAAAATTTGCGCTAGAATAAAAACTAAAATATTATTTTTTTAAAAAAAATTAACTAACACTCGAACAATAAAAATTAATATTATTAAATTCACCCAAAATTTTATTCATTTTTTAATAATATTTTTTCGATAAATATAATGTTCACTTACCTCACAAAAATAAAAAAAAATAAAATTGGACAAATTCAAAATAGTTGATATAAAACGTAAAAACAAACTAATTTACACACAAATCACAAAAAATAAATGTGTACACACAAATAAACGGCCAAATTAAAACTAATCTATATAGAAGATTTTCTTCATATTTAGTGTTACTTCACAGAATTCATCAATTTCAATACTATCAGTAACAGTATTTATTTTTTTTTGTAATTTACCTTTGATTAAGTATCGAATACATTTTATGCACATACTTTCAGTAAATGCAATTTTGTTATTACTTTTCGAAGAAAATTGTAAGGTACCCGTTTTAACACTTTTCTCCACGAATTGAAACTTCTTATCGTGAAAAATCAGATACAAATTATTCCGATTTCTTCTGCTCGTTTGCTCGGTTCTAAGACCATCTAATATATTTGCTTGAAATTTTACATGTACTAGTTTTGTATCAAATGCAAAATATTAAGTACCCGGAAAACTTTTTCCTAATCATATTCCATCCCGGTTCCCATACTATACAAATCCAGTGGTGTTCTTGGGAATGAATTGGAATACATTTGTGTGGCACATCATTTTCTATTATAAATTTTGAGGAGCAGTTGTCACTAATCAGTGACAAATGTAAGCTTCATTTACTCAACTGGCCACCAGTACGCGCATTCTGTTACAGGTATTCGCCCTTCAGAGTTTTTTATTTCTTTTTTTTACAGAGATGCATTTATAATATATTTATATTCAAGTTTTCTTTTCGCATATGTTTAAAAATTTATTTTATAATTCCTATATGTTTGTATTATATTTATTATATTTATTAGATGAATGGAATATTAATATTAATATGGACTATTATAAGAACAGACAATTTTTTAAAAATTATAAATGCTTTTTTTTTTCAAAAATGTTATTTTATATCACAATACGTGTGATTTATAATCCAAGTTTAGTGATCAAAGTATTTTAATTTTCCACCTGAATGTTCAATTAATTTTCGCATAATCTGATATGAGATTTGCAAGTTATTACAAAAAGAATTTTCTTTATATAGGACAATATAAAACAAAATATAAAGCAAAGTGAATGTAAATAGAAATATTTTTTATACGTGATATGCGTGCGTGTATGTGTGTGTGTGTGTGTGTGTGTGTCTTAAACCTTTAACCGTTTTTTTTTCCGTATTTGTGAATTAAAATTTATGAATAATATAGTATTGTGCAATATAGTTATTTATAAAAACCGAAAAATATTGAACATGTATCCAAATAAAAGTAATAGAACCATATAGTAAATTCATTGTAAATATTATTAATTCATCATTGTTTATATTATTAAATCAAAATTGAAAAATTTTTAATTCGTCCAGTCAGTGTATTTGCATAGGTGTTTATATATATATATATATATATATATATATATATATATATATATATATATATATATATATTATTTTAAAATGTTTAAAACAGGGACGGGTTTGCAATATACAATTCGCTCATTTACAGATTTTGGTTTTTGTTTACGTGATAAAGACATTTTTTTTAATAAAATACTGGGGAACGTTTTCACCCGAAGGGTAATATAAAGGAAGTATTATACTTTTAATAAGCGTATTAAAAAAATGAATTAATCAAATTTTTTAGGCCAAAAACCGAAAAATTGCGATAAAATCATTATAGTATACATTTTGGTATCTTCATTGTAAGCAATATCCTTTTGTGTGCCTGCCAACCCGTATTCTGTTTAAAACCAAACAATATCTTAAATTAGTTTTTTGTATTGTTTTGCGTTCGTACTTTGACAATAATGTATAATAACAAAATTTGCCATAAGATGTAAAAAAATACGGTACATCTTGATAGTTGCAAAATTCACAATTTTTCCCAATTCAAGTACTTAATAAAAAAAAAATTTTCCGCTATACAACCAACAATCTGGTTTTAGTATCCAACACAACAGCCTTCTGTTGTTAGTTTCTCAATTTGTGTCTTTTATGGTGTCGGTAATTAGCCGCACGACCAACCGCAAGCGGAAAATACAACTCTGTGTTAAAATTCAGATTCGAAAAATAACCGAAAACATAATTTATGCATTCAGTAGGATTCGAACCCACGACCTCAAAATTTCGTTAGAATTTTAGGTTGGCATTTTTAACATTTACACACCACGTAGTTATTATTCAAATTCAAGTACTTATAAAGTTATATAGATATATTTTTCATACATAATTTTTGGGATGTATCACTTATATAAATATTGTATCATATTAATGTAATGGAAATTTTTAATTAATGTTCAAAATTCCATCAATCCTATATGGTAGACAAAAAGAAAAGAAAAATATATTTGCCTAACATTAAAAACTACTTTTTAGTTTAGTTATTTAAAAACATATATTTTGACATAAACGTTTAAAGGTATCCTTATAATAAATCCTGAAACAAATTAAACCCCGTTTACATTAAAAATATATATAATGAATTATTTTTCATTCATTCTGCGTTTGTATAAATAACACTAAAAAATATACTTTTTATTTTATTTGTATTACAAACTATACTTTATTTTTTGGTTTATGGCCAATAATTTGTTAATTCCACTTCCCTTATATATTGATCGGCTATCCAAACAGAACCATTTTTAGCAACACGTAATATATCCATTACATGTTTTCCCATATCCGATGCACTATATAATTAATTAAAGTAATACACAGTTTATAATTTAATCAAAAAAATATTTGAAAGAATTATTATTGATAAACTTGATAATTGTGAAAATTACTAGTTTAATTGATATCCATCCATTTGATCCAATAACGTTTGACCAGCATCTAAAAATAAAACTTTTGTTTCAATATTTGCCACTAATGGGGTATCCGTTAAACCTGGACAAATGAGAACCATATTGATGCCATGCCGTTTATAATAATATTCATTCTGTATTTATATGTATATATAGAATAATTTAATTTAATGGAAATTCATTAAAAAATTCATTTATTTTTCTTTTTAATAATCACCGATAATGAACGAATAAATCCAACAACAGCATGTTTACTTGCACAATACACTGGTACGCTAAATGATGGTACAAGTCCGACAGTTGATGAAACTGCAGCAATAGTACCACCTTTTCCACCTTTTTCAATACTCATGAATTCCATTGCCTTTAATGTTGTATTTAAAACACCAAACTATTTTTTTAAGATATCGAATATTAGTTGAATATTTATATATGAAAAACAACTGTTTGCGAATATAATGCTCTATATTTCAAAAAACTACCAAATATCTAAATGGACTTACAAAATTTATATCAATTGTAGTTTTTATTTTTTGGTCATTAAAAATACCAGCCGATGCAATAAATATATCAATCCATTTAAATTGTTCAATGACTTTCCTAAATGAACTGTCAACATTTTCTTCATTTGTTACGTCCGTTTTTATATATAAAACTTTATTATCACCAAATTCCTTTTGTAATGCCAGTATTTTTTCAGTTATTTCCGAAATATCAAATAAAGCAATGCGCTAAAATTTAAAACGAAATTCGATCATAAAAATCAAAATAATTTGTTAATATAATAATAGGATGTAAATAGCAAATTTATAATTGTAATACCTCAGCACCATGTTTTAATAATTGTTTACATGCTTCAAAACCAATTTCTCCTGCACCACCGGTTATAACAATATGTTTACCCGTAAATTCCATTTCTTATATATATATATATATAGATCTATATATATGCGAATCAAAAGAGTATCTAAAAATTGGAATACATTTAATATAGTTAAAATAAGTTAAAACATGATTAATATACTAAAAGTAAAGCACGATTATAATTAATTATGAACGGGTTCAAAATATGACACATTCAACATGCATTTATATATTGAACATTACAAATATTCAGTTTAGTTCTATCTTTAATAATTCTGTCTTTCTATATTCGTAATATTTTTTACTTTTCGGAATGTTTATCTGTTAATAATTAATCTGCGCGTTGCATAGCTGGAAATTGGTTCGCCATATTACCAAAAGAATAGGATATTTCCAAAGGCAAATTAATTATTGTACAAACACAATTTTTTTCAATCACAAAACTTTTCAAAACTCCGATTTTAATTTGCCTCGACAAATTTTTTCTAAAATTCAATTCTAAAATTTTTTCTGATGTTTCATAGAAGAAAATTTGAAAATCGCCTTTATTGGTTTAAAAGATATACTCGACTTTTTAAAAACTGTTCGTAAATTTTGTTCAATTTTTGATGTACTATATAAAATGTTTGTTCATTTGGTCGTTCAGTTTTACAGTATCACAAATTTCTTTGCATATCTTTAAAACCAATAGAGTGATTTTCAAATTTTCTTCTATGAAATATTAAAAATTTATTTATTATACGAAGAAAAACAAAAAATTAAGAAAAACCTGGGCTGTTATTAAAAAAATATACAATTTTAAAAAGGCAATTTTCTGGACGTTTTTAAACAAATTTTTTTTATAAATCAGCGAATTAGACATGTGCAATTCCTCTTGGAAATATATGGCTAACAATTTCCCATCTCCGACTATGTCGCCTTGTTTAACAAATGCTATAAGACATCAGATAAGGCCATAAAAAATTTATAGATCCTAATTTTTTTTAGAATTCTGATTACAATCTTTATGAGTACCTATTGGGTTATTGGGATCATAAATAACAGTTTTTTTTTCAATGAGCACAAAATTTTTCATGAGTATTAAAATTAAATTTTAAATATTGTAAATTCTCTATAACATTATCAGTATCTGCTCTGTCATATAGGTCTGTATGGACATTTATAGTTAATCTATTATTATTATTAGTTAATCTATTATATATACAGCGTGAAAAGAACACCTAATTGTTATTATAGCTTGAACGGTTTGAAAGTTATAAGTTAATAGGGGAACCCTTGGTTTTTAATGAACCCAGTTTTTTCAACACGCTTTAACTCGGTAGGGGTTGAAATTAGTACCCCCCTGGTTGAACGATTTTTTTCTGGAAATAGTCTCAGGATTACGTGCTACTCGCCTTTGTAGGGTGGTACTGAGACACATTGTATTATAATATAGTATTCTAAACAATAAAATGTTTAGAAATTTTAAACCGAAAAACCATTACACTATAGAATACCACCCAAAATAGTAAAATTATATTAACACCATTATATAATACATTATCAATCAATTCGATATATTATTAAATATATATAGTATATTATTAAATAAACATTTTTATACATATACAACATACAAGCACTTTCATAATCATAAATAATATCTCTGAATGGAATATAATATTATTTATTTGTTCAGGGACAAGCAAAATAATAAATTCACAGGCAATAAAACTTGTTTGTTCCCAAAATATATAAAAACAAAAAAAAAAGATTAATGTAATTATGATTATCAAATTCCGGTTTATCAAAAATATTATGCATAAAATATAATAAGTAAATAATAATTGTGTATGCAGAAAAAACTCAAATTAGAGAATAACATAACATATATACAATATAATAAGATAACTTCTATTCAAATATAACCATGACATTTTACTATTTCCTATACGCACGCACACAAAATTTATTCCAAAATACAAATGTGAATTAAAAACAAAAACAATTAAATTACAATTACATTATAATAATAGCTAAACCAAATTTTAAAGAACAAATAATATATTGTGTCTGCTTCAAATAAAATCACTTCTTATACTAGATATACACAATCAATAAATTATTATTTATTTTTTACTCAAAGTTTTTGTAAATATTAAAAAATACTAAAATTTAAAAATCTAAACGTAATGTGATTTAATTATATATATATTAACTTTTAATAAATATTATAAATACGAATAAGAATAGATACAAATAAATAAAAATTTTTATGTGTTTGTATCCCCCATCATAAGATGCTGAATTGAAGCAATTTAACATAATTTGAATATTTGTATTTTTGAATATATGCACGCTTACATATAGATTTATTAGAATAAATAAAAAAAAATACGTATCTGATTCTTATCTGTGTAAATTTTATTATTTTTGGTACGCTGTTTGTTGTTTTTGTATTTAACTCGTAAAATAAATTGTTGGTATTTAAAAATTATTTTAAGACAAAAAAAAAAGAATATAATTTTTATTTTTTCGTAAAACTATATTTTTATTTGATAATTCGCATATGTGCATGTATTATATTGTTTTTCAAGTGTTTTTTTTATTTTGGGGCTATATTAAATAAAATAAAAATACAGACTTTGCGTATAAGAAAAAATTGGTGTTCACGTATTGGTGTAGAATTTTAAAATTGTAAATAATGTTATAATTGATTTACAGAAACAGAGATTATATTGTTTACTTTTATGTATACTTGTACATTATCCATATAATTTCTTAATTTTTTTTTAAATTTTCAATATTATAAAGATTTTTATATTTTAGATGTGTGTTCTATAGAAATATAAATATTTGTAATGTTTTTGTATGTTCGTAATCTAGTAATTCTAATGGCATTTTTTAAATCATCTGTTTTGATTATATTAATAATTTTACTGATTTATCATAATTGAAATTCGATTCTCATTAATGAATGTAAATATTTTGTTCATAATCTTTAGAAGGATAATCTTTAGACATAACACATTTGCAAGAAAATTCAATTTTCCAAATTTTTCATTTTTTGAATTGCAATCATAGTTTTTCTTCAATTTTCATTTTCTATGGATTATTTGTCATACAACTCTGTGGTGTAAATGTTAAAAATGCCAACCTAAAATTCTAACGAAATTTTGGAGTCGTGGGTTCGAATCCTACTGAATGCATAAAATACGTTTTGTGTTTTTCGGTTATTTTTCGAATCTGAATTTTAACACAGAATTGTATTTTCCGCTTGTGGTTGGTCGTACGGCTAATTACCGACACTGTAAAAGACACAAATTAAGAAACTAACAACAGAATGCTGTTGTTGGACGCTAAAACCAGATTGTTGGTTGTATAGCGAAAAATTTATTTTTTTTTATTTATGGATTATTTGTAAATATCAATTAATTTCTGATTTTTCATGTACATTTTTCATGTCTAAGGGATGATTAGTGATATCTCGTTGTGTATTTCTAACCAGTTGGCTTGAAATTTGACATGTACTGACTTTGTACAAAATGCAAAACAATTTCAATTCCGAAAATATTTTCTAATCCAATCCAATCCCACCCCATCCCACCCTGGAGCTCTTATACAAATCCAAGTGCTTATAATAGATGGGTTTTCTAACATGAAATTCTGTACAATAATATATGAAGAACCTATAGATGTAATACGCTTTATATAAAATGGGAAAACGCAAAAAAAAGTCATTAAATCATATTTTAGTTGTACCACATATCCGATCCATTAGTATAAAAATATCGGGAGGGGTTCGAACGTACACGGGTTGCAAGGTACACAAATTTGGTTTTTGTACGTGATAAAGAAAAAATAGTTCATGAAAACACTGGGGAACGTTTTTACTTGATGGATAATGGAAAGGAAGTATAATCCTTTTAACAAGGATATTAAAAAAATTAATTAAATACATTTTTAAGCATAAAAGCAGAGAAATGCGATAACGTAATTTGAAATATAGTATAAATTTTGGCGTATTCATTGTTAGCAACAACCCATTTGTGTACCTTGCAACCTGTACTCTAAAAATATTTACGATGCAATAATTCTTTGTATATATGACTTAAAGACAATAGTTTTGTAAACATTTTGATATAACAATTGGGCGCAGCTTACAACGATTATCACTTTCATATATTAGGTGTAGGAATTAATAATGCGGATTTAGATAACAGATGGCGCAACTTGCGTTGAGTGTATCGCAACACACCGCGGCCATTTTCTTTTTCTTGTCTGTCATTAGGCAATAAATTTCAGTATATGTCATTTCATTGAAGTGTAAACAACAAAGCTTTTTTTTGCTTCGAATATGTCGAAACACATGCGTGAAAAAGTTGTTTTGGGGGAAAGTTTAATAACTTTCTTTAATTTGAAGAATACCGCTGCTGAAAGTGATCGTTTGTTGGTTGAAGCTTATGGTGGACATGCTCCAGCTCAAGCAACTTGTGAACGATGGTTTGTACACTTCCGAAATGGTGATTTTGACTTGGAAGACAAAGAACGGCCAGGTCAGCCAAAAAAATTTGAAGACGAAGAATTGCAAGCGTTATTGGATGAAAATTCGTGTGCAACGCAACAAGAGCTTGCATTAGAGTTGAATGTCGACCAAACAACCATTGGCAAACGTTTACTATTTGTTATACAAATAAATGCCATTTTCAAGCCCAAAAATCCCCATTATTAATTCCTACACGTAATAATTTTCTATACCATTTTTATAATACATTTTGTCTTTAGCCTCAGTTTCGGCGATTACCTCTTCATCGGCGCTAAATTTCTTTTCAGAGAACAGGAAAAAGTCGCTGGTGGCCAGATCTGGAGAAAACGGTGGATGCAGAAGCAATTCGAAGCCTAATTCATGCAATTTTGCCATCGTTTTCATTGTTGTTTTTGGCCGATTGTGAGCTCGCGCGCCACCCACGTTGTACAGAGCTTTCGCATACCCAAATATTCATTCATAATATGCCCAACACGATCCTTTGATATCTTTAGAGTATCAACTATCTGGATCAACTTAACTTTACGGTTATTCAAAATTATTTTGTGGACTTTTTTTGACGTTTATCAAGTCAAACCCTGGTTTCAACCCTGGTATTTTTTTCGCCAAAAAGCAATGCAGCACAAGTTGCTTCACTCAAAATGCTATATCTCATAAACTAATAGTTCGACAGGGGTCAAATTTATACACGTATCTTTTGAGGATGTGGGCTAACTAAAAATCTTTTAACGTTTATTACGTCACCGTAATAATAAATGCCAAAAGTGCATATACACAAAAATAGCCACCGTTAATTTAAGCCATTAACCCTTGAAATCAATTCATAACTGTAGTCCCACACATTGATTCATTGAAATATTTAAAAATCCACAAATATATACCAAAAAATATGAAGCAATAAAAAATAAAAAAAAAGTTGCATAAAATACCAAGAACCATTGGTAAACCATATGTTTCGAAATGCATTTATATATGGGCAAAAATATCATATATATGAATAAAAGAATCACCGTGAAGTATGATCATTGTTTCTAAACAATTGACTTGTATTGTTTTGTAGTGTAGTGGTTTGGTGTCAAATGCGCAAAATATTAATAACCTTGAAGGTTTTTTTCTGATCCAGTCCTATCCATGAACTCCCGTACAAATCCATTGGTGTTCTTGGGAATGAATTTGAATATATTGGTATGGCACATCATTTTATATTAAACTTTTATGAGGAGTTGATTAGTGATAAATGTAAGACCGCTTTAACCCCCTAGTCAATAGTACAGGTGTTACATGTCTTAGCCTGTCAGCGTTTTATATCTTTAAATTTTGGTGTTTTTTATTTTAACCTATGGTATTTATATTTATTATAATATGACGTTGAAATCAAGATTCAGCAATACCAGGCTATAAAGCACTTTTTTCACTAATCACTTCCAGATTGTTTTTTTTTTTCATTCTTCTTTAATAGTACACCTTAACATTTTTATAAATCAATACATATCATGTCTTGTACCTTGAATGATAACATCATAATAATATTTCCATCTGAACGATAAAATTTATTTAATATTTATCTTTTGATTAATTTTATAAATATCAGAGAAATAGTTTCATTTCATCATGGCCAATGTTGAACAAATTCTATGGATTCAAGTCTATCAACATCCGCTATCCAAACGGAACCATTTTTACCATTATTTATGATGTGTATAATTTTTGTAGCCATTTCTGACGGTCTATATAGTATATAATTATTCATATTATATAACAAAATGGAACAATAGAAATAGGAAAAATAATAATATAATGAATAAAAAATATAAATAATATATTGTATATTAAATTGAAATTGATTTTCTCACTTGCAAACCGGTAACACCTCTAATTCTTTAGCTATTAATGGTCCCATATCAGGAAATAATATTCGTTGATCTATATTCATACGAATTGGTGTATCAACAGCACCCGGACAAATTGTTAAAAATTTTATACCATGACGATTCCAATAGTAGTCATTCTGTATAAATATGAATATAAATAGAAAAACATGTTAGTTCTTATGATTTTACCATCCGCAAATATTATCATTGATCATTTCATAATCGTATAACTATACGCAGCATACCGATAAGGCACCGATAAAACCCAAAACTGCATATTTACTAGCTGTATAAATTGGTATACCATAAAATGGTGTAAATGCAGCTACCGATGCAATTGTAGCAATAATTCCACCTTTTCCATTATTTACACTTTTACTCATCGATTTCATACCAGTTAGAATTACATTAACAACACCTAACTACATTATATATATATATATATATATTTTAATAAATAAATAAATGAAAAATTCTTCAAACAATTAAGCATAAATTTGAATCCTTACAAAATTAACATTCATTGTTTGTTGAACATCACTATCCTTTAAAATACCAGCAGCATTAATAATTATATCAATTGATTTAAATTCTTGTAAAATTAACGTAAATATTTGTTCAACTGATTGCTTATTGGAAATATCCGTTTTAAAATATCGGATTTTGGCCAATTTTGTATATTTTAATTGTAATTCATTTATTTTATTTGTTTCATCACAAATATCTAAAATTGCTAATTGTTGACAATTTTGTTCAAGTACTTTTTCACATACTGTATATCCAATGCCACCTAAACCTCCCGTAATTAATACAGTTTTATTTGTAAATTCATTGGGAATTGTTGATTCCATATTTTTTTTGATCGCTGCTGTAAAATTAGGTAATATATAGAAATTTGTTTTTAAATGTTTTTTGAATGATAATCCAATTTTTTTATTTTATTTTTTTACAGTCACTCCAAACCTTTAATATGTATATACATGTTTGTACTCATTCAATCGAAGGTTTTACTTTAATACATATTATATAGGTATTGAATATGAAGATATCCCAGATTGGATCACTCCATGCGTTTAATTTATATCATAACAAATAATTTTAGTGATTGATTTACAGTATAAAATGTATACTATAAATAAAAAATTGCTTGAGATTAATACAACTAACCGAAAATACGGTTAAAATTATCAATTTGTTCAGAAATTTCTTTTGATATATTTTTTGTTTGAGTCTGGGAAAAATTTCCTTTAAGTTGGAAAATTAAATGACATACAAGAAACTGACATTCTGTACTATTATTATTTATTAGTTATTATATCTAGTAAAAATATATGATAAAAAGGAGTCATGTTAAGTTGGCGTTTTTAAGTAAAAAAAAATAATCCCGAAAATTCATTGAATGAAAGTGCCTGATTGCCAAGAAGAATTTTTTGCAAAAAAATTCATTTAAGGAAAATGTTGAATTAAATAGATATAAATTTACACGTGTGATTAATTACCGCACTACCGATGCAATTAATTGTAGCAATAATTCCACCTTTTGTCACAAATGATTAATATTTGATCGCCTGTTCGCGATCTGATATATACATATATATATATAGGTTTTACAGTTCAAATTCAACCTTTTACAAATCAAATTCAACGAATTCTATAAATAATTTTACAATATTTTTACAATAATTTTACAATGACATCAAATATGGGATATTTGACAGTGGGATTCTTGGAAAATGTATATCATTTATTGGTTTTAAAATTCATTCGAATTGTAAATTGAATTGTTAAAAAGAATTCACAAATTAAAAATAATAAATTCACTAATAATTTTAGTTAAATTAAAATAAACTTTGCCGATTAACTTTTGATATTAAACAATTTTGATATCGTGCATTTCAGAAAAATGGAATTATTTTTTTATAATTTTAACTAAATTAAGTAAAACATTCTTTTAATCAATTAACAACCTCACAAATAAAAATCAATTTTTATTACTTTTATATACTTAATATTTGTATACTTAATATATTTAATAATGAATATAAATTAAATTAATTTATCTCATTAACACTTACCGCAATAATATATTTGTCAACAATTATTTAGAGCGATGTAAGCACTTCAAATTTTTCTATTGAAATGAAGGAGATTTTTATAATGGATTATCATATTTATATAAATGTAACGTCTTTTCTTACTATGTACCTATATGTTTATCTTTATACATATGTATAACATTTACCATATATAATATTTCAGATTCAAATAAGGTATTAAAATATAATTTTTTTTAAACAAAAATCATTAAGTTTAATCGTTAAAGCATGGATAAAATTAGTATATTAAATATAAACTTTTATTATATTGCTTTTTTATGGTTTTAAAACGAACTCGAATTCTGTATATAATATGAATGTATACGATTTTATTTTATTTAATTAATGAAATTTTATTCCACATATCTATCGGTTGCTGTTCACCTTCATGAATCTTTAAACTTTTTTTTATGTATTTGTTATTATCAAAATAGTTATTATATATGCTTATTTATGATTTATGAATTTAATTAATAGTTTTTTATTTCGCCGATATTCAATTTTTTTTTGTATTTTAAATTATATGTACAAAATATTTTATTATTTTATTTCTATATTTTATTTTCTGTCCGTTTTTAAGTCAAAATTTAATTTAATAATTTAAATTATTTGATTGAAAAAAAAAGCGTGTGTTGCCTTTTTTGTGAATAAATTATAACGAAATCAAAATGGAATTGGGGTTTCCCAAATTATCACTTTATTTATTCTTTGATTATCACCTTTTTAAATATCATTAAAAGTTTATTTATATACATATGCTATATATATATATCAGGTATACCGGGATGAAGTATGCGTTTTTTTGTGAAAATAAAACACTAATTTTAAATGGGAAAGTAAAAAACATTCGATTCAAAATATTGACCATTGCTTTCTACACATTTGGACTAACTTTCACATTTTGACTAACGAGCCTTTGCAGTCGATGTTGATGGTTGTCCTTTATTAACCCATAATTTTTTTCGGTTTAGGATGCTTAAAATAAATCGATTTTTCATCGCCAGTAACAATTCGATGCAAAACTAATTTACTTTCGTTGACTCAAAATTTCACAAGTTTTTTTTCGGTTTTCCGATATTCCATATTTTCCACACTTTTTCAATCTTTCCCGTTGCTCTTAAACGATCAGAAATTGTTCGCTATGCAACATTTAACATTTCGTTTGTTTTTGATTCAAAGTGTCATCTTCATCCAATATTGCTTGTAATTCGGCGTCTTCAATCTTTATTGGTGGTCTTCTTGAACCGTTGAAACTTGTTCTTGTTCTTGTTTTTGCATGTTGCTTCTGATAGAGCATTATCACCATATGCCTCGACAAGTATTCGACGCGACTCGGCAGCATTTTTCTTTAAATGAAAACGCAAAAAATTAATGTTTTCCGCATTTTCTGGTACAAAATTCGACATATTTTACACGATTAAAAAAAAATGATGTAGTTTGTATAATGACTTGATGTATACTAAATATGTTTGACAGATGTCATAGCAACCAAAC
Source organism: Dilophus febrilis (assembly GCA_958336335.1). Classification (NCBI taxonomy): domain Eukaryota; kingdom Metazoa; phylum Arthropoda; class Insecta; order Diptera; family Bibionidae; genus Dilophus; species Dilophus febrilis. The sequence continues at coordinate 40,150,107 of OY284469.1, forward strand.
AAAAAACAAATAAAGGCTCGTTCACAACAAATGTTCCATATCGAAATTATTTGTATCTTGGCGCTCATTTCAAACCGGTATACCTGGTATTTGAAGAGCATTTCAATTTTTGCCTTGGCATGCACGCGCGATGCTTTTTAGCACTATTATATATAGAGATGAGACATTGAACTTATCCGATAATATAGTTTATCAATTATATATATACAGTATCACCAATAATGTTAAATACCTCCATAAAAATTCAATTTTAGGATGTTTTCATGTGTGTACATAAAACTATAGTTTACATAATTTTTAAGGCTATGTAATCGAAGCAAAATGTGTTCACATAAAATATAAAGTTTGGGGAGTGTTTATCATTTTTGGCACGCTTTTTCTTGAATTTAGAAATAATAAAAAATTGAACCACAAAACTATTATTGAAATTTGTTTTTCATTTTGGTGAGTAGTCTTAAAAATTATATACCGGGAATTTTAGTTTTATGCACACCCACCCTAAATCATTCCAAAATTGAATTTTTACGGGAGTGGCTAGCATTATTGGTGATACTATGTAGATGGATCGATAAACAGACACATTCACATTGGCAAAAATCAATAATTGACTTGCAACAATTAGGTATACATTAATTATGTTCATATATTTAATAAATTAATTATTGAAATTCAAATTAAAAACATTTTTTCCATTTAGAATATTTAGAATAATATAACGTAACATGATATTTCATTTACAAACAAAATTTTACGTGAAAAAAAATATTTTAATTTGAACGTTAATATTTAATTTAGCCACCACAAAAAAAAATATTCGGGTTACAAAAAGTGCTTATTTTTTGCTCCTTAATACAGTAATGTATTCTAAAATAGGCCGTCGTATTTATAAAATGTTAATTTACTCCTTAACTCCGTAACCACAAAACTTCAAGTTTCACAATGATCGTCATAATGCACCCCCGAACCCGAGCTTTATTAATATTATTCTCCTTATATTTTCCTATATAGACAATTGGATTTGTTTTCTTTTGACAAATTCTCGAAAGTTTTGTAGAGTAAATTCTAAATTACCTATTTTATAAATTTCTAAATTAAATTTCTATTATTTTCTATAGGAAATTATGTATTTTTAAATGGAATTCTGTATATGATTTTCTAACGAAATTCTTAATAATTTTTTAAATGACCGAGTTCTGTATAATATTCCTGTAAGAATTGTATAATTTACAAATTCAATATATATTATATATTATGTGTAGGAATTAATAATGTGGATTTTTTGGCTTGAAAATGGCATTTATTTGTATGACAAAATATGATGACAATGTATGACATAGTATGACAATGGTTGTTTGGTCGACATTCAACGCCATTGTTCATGTTGCGTTCTATACGAATTCATGTTGATGTTCATGTTCGTTCTATACGAATTTTCTTCCAATAACGCTTGCAATTCTTCGTCTTCAAATTTTTTTGGCTGACCTGGCCGTTCTTTGTCTTCCAAGTCAAAATCATCATTTCGGAAGCGTACAAACCATCGTTCACAAGTTGCTTGAGCTGGAGCATGTCCACCATAAGCTTCCCAGGTAACATTCAATGTGGCTAGAACGTTCCAATCACCTTATATTTACATATAGAGGTACCGGGAACTAGGTATTTTGAGTGACTGGGTAGTGAAAGGGTAGTGAAAGGGTAGTGCCATACACCAAAATGGCAAATGCTTTTCAAGTGGCCAGAACGTCCCCGGTTCGTGAATGGAATGTTCACTTTAAGTGGCAGGTTTAGTTCCAAGCACGTATTTGGGACGTTCCCATCCCTATTTTATTATTCAAAGATTATCTTTACAAATGCAGATAAACCTTGAAAAAGCATAGAAAAAGGGATTGTGCTTGCAATAATTTTACTCAAAAAAAACCAAAAAAATGTTTTTATTATATTTTTTATATTTAATATTATTTTTTTTTATATTTTATTATATATATTTTTTTTTATTATTACTTTTTTTTAATTTACATTTTTTTATATTAGATTATTTTATTATATATTTTATTTATCGTTTTTTTATTTTTTTTGAAATCACTACTTTTTTTTAATTAATTTTTTTATTAATACTAAATTATTCTATGTTAATTCTTAATTATATTATATATATCAAATTTTCACTAAATAGTACTTACTTTTATTCTGGGTCCACCTCGAGCATCGAACCAGCAACCTCAGCTTATTGTTAGTTTTAGTCGTCAACTTAACCATTCAGCCACACTTCGCGTATATATTTTTCTTCTAAAAAAATATACCCAATCAATTTATGGTGAGATTCTCTAGTGTTCGCCACTTATAAGGGAAAATATTTATTTTCATAAATGCCACTTATAAGTGCCATGGATAATACCATTCACGTTGCTGCTACTTATGAAAAACTCTCTAAAGAGTTTCTAGTTTTTGTAACTATACAGTGCTTTCATGAGTACCTGGTACGTTCCAGGGTTACCCAAATATCAATGTAAAGTGGTTATCACATTTAAGTGTCAATGAATGATACCGATCACCGCCCGGCACTAATAAATGTTACCCTTAAAAATATTTTATTTAATGTTCCAATAAAGGTTTCTGCTACGTGTGAGTTACTCTTATAAGATCATTTAAAAGGATAAACACATTTAGTGTTAAAATGTTAGTGGATAGTACGTTCCATACACCTGAATAAAGTTCTCATCACTATAATCAAGTTCCAATCACATAGAATGTTATATGGGTTCAACCAACAAACGATAACTTTCAGCAGCGGTATTCTTCAAATTAAAGAAAGTTATTAAACTTCCCCCCAAAACAACTTTTTCAGGCATGTGTTTCGACATATTCGAAGCAAAAAAAAGTTTTGTTGTTTACACTTCAATGAAATGACATATAAGCATCGAACATACTGTCGAAAACACCGAAACGAAAACGAAAGCACCGAAAGCATGAAAACATACTGTCGAAAGGAGCGGAAGATTTTTTTTTTATTCACCCCATTTTTTTTTAAATTATTTAAAATTTGATTTATTAGTAAATATATTTCATATGGTTAATGAAGAATTACGTAAAAATTAAACAAATAAAAAATCAAAACAATTAAAGATTTATTAGAATTGACAAATAATTAAAAAAAAACAAAATAATAATAAATGATATTTTGTTGTATCACAATTTATCACAATAATTAAAACTAAAACAACAACAAATCTATCAAAAAACGAATGAAAAATAGAATCATTTCTATTCACATTCGAAACCGAAGAGAAATAGAAAAACAAAGCACGTTCGTTTCGGCAGTATGTTCGTTTACATAAAAATATATGCATTCTATTTGAATTCGTTTCGTCGTTTTCGACAGTATGTTCGATACTATACTGAAATTTATAGCCTAATGACAGACAAAAGAACACTCAACGCTAGTTGCGCCATCTGTTATCTAAATCTGCATTTTTAATTCCTACACCTAATATATAAATTCAAAACATAAAGGAATTGTATAGAATTGTATATTCCCAATACTTTTATAAAGAAAATTTTGTATGATTTTCAGAGGAAATTTTATAAACGAATTGCCGAATTTTTTCCTAAAGGATTTGATGAATATTTCTCAAATGAAATTCTGATGATTGTAGAATTATAATATAATATAATAAGAATTAAATGATTATAGGGGCTGAATATTTTTCTTTAAACCCCTGTTATTTTTTAAATGAAATAAATGTCAAATAGAAAACAATTATTTATTTATATATATTTATTCTTATTTTTGATTCAAAAAATCAGTTGACTTTAAATTTTTGTTGTTTTATTGAATTTACCTTCAAAAGGTATTTCATTTAATTATACACTATTATATATGTAATATTCTTATCCAAATTTTAATGAATATTTATGAAATGATTAATGAAAATTTATGAATATATAGGATTTATAAATACTAGTAAATATTGGATGATTTGTATTTTTGTTGGTTTTATTGTTGAATGATTTATGTTGTATGAATAAAATAAATTATACAAAAAAAACAATAATTAATCAAAGCAGTAATGTTATTAAATCATTTTGAATATTAACTTTATTCATAATTTTTTATTATATACATAGACATTAATGACATTTAGATTTATATAGGTACTTATTTTGTTAACATTTTACATATTTTAATTCGTAAATCTAATAACAAATTATGATTGTTTTAACATTTTTGTTTCTTTTATTGTATTTTCATCAGCCAACCAAATAGATCCATTTTCACCAATTGCTAAAATATCAGTAATTAATTTGCCAATATCATTTGCACTATTATAAAAAATAAATCTAGTTAATAATTTAGAATATAATCATCGTATAATGCGACTAGAATGAGTATTATACATATATATACTTACGAATTCTTAGCCAATCCATTTAATTGTTCTGCCAATAATTTCCCCAATTCATTGAATAGTACACGTTGTTCCATATTTTCTAAAATTGGTGTATCTGTTAGACCCGGTATTATTGTTATAAAATTGATTCCATGTTTTTTATAATAATATTCATCCTTTTATTTCATATAATATGGTGATTAAAACAAAGTATTTAAGATTAAAAATGTGATTTTTCAAAGCCCAACATTAAATGTAATTTTTTTTATATAATTACGGCTAATGAACTCATAAAACCAATAACAGCATGCTTACTGGCACCGTAAATTGGAAGTGTAAAAAATGGACCTAATCCAGATATTGATGCAATTGGTGCAATAATACCACCACGACCACCCTTTTCCAGGCTCATCATATCCATTGCCGTTAAAGTTGTATATGCAACTCCTATCTATATTTGAAATAGAAATTTAGAAATAATTTTATACATTTGATTCATTCTATTGGTTTTATATTGGTTTTCGAACGAATACAAGGCGCATTCATAATGTTCTTTTTGCGATCCAAATGGATCGGATTATTAAGAACTGACGTGGTATTTATGCACGTACTGTAGTATATAGTGCAATTTTGGTATTGGTTTTCGAAAAACAAAATGTAAGGTAGCTTTCTCCACGAATTAGAACTTGTCATCTCGATCTCGATCGCTCGGTCGCACGGTTGTCTTCACTTTTCTCGGAAACTATTGGACGCATTTGGCTGATATTTTCAACATAATAAAAATAATAAATTTTGTCGCTATACAACCAACAATCTGGTTTTAGCGTCCAACAACAGCCTTCTGTTGTTAGTTTCTTAATTTGTGGCTTTTACGGTGTCGGTAATTAGCCGTACGACCAACCGCAAGCGGAAAATACAACTCTGTGTTAAAATTCAGATTCGATAAATAACCGAAAACACAAAACATATTTTATGCATTCAGTAGGATACGAACCCACGACCCCAAAATTTCGTTAGAATTTTAGGTTGGCATTTTTAACATTTACACCACAGAGTAATATAGAGTTACGTTCAACATAACCATTTTTATTTTTAGAGCTGGTTAATTTCGAAGATGACAAATGTCATTCCCTCTCAATGATTTTGAAGATATTTGTTTGAAATTTTTTATATAGATATTGCTCTCCGTAATTTTTTTCTAATCCCATCCCTTCCAGGAGCTCCCATACAAATTAAAGATATTATAAGAGATAGCTCGTTCTGTTTCTAACCAATTGGCTAGAAATTATGGAAAAAAAAAAAAAAAATGGAAAAACTTTATATCGGAGAATTTTTTCTAATCCCATTTCATCCAGGATCTCCCATAAGAATTCGAGGGATGATTGGAGATTTCTCGTTATGTTTCCAACCAATTGGTTTGAAATTTTACATCCAATTGGGAATAAACTTGAATATATTAGTGTGGAACATCATTTTATATGAAAATTTTATGAGGAGTTGATTAGTGATAAATCGAATCCCCTGTGCTCCCTGGTCACTCGTGCATTCGGTTACCGATGTTAATCGGGCAGCGTTTCTTTTTAACTAAATGCTATTTTAAAATCAAAATCTACATTCGGATATAACTCCAGATTTAATTTTTTTATATCACACGCATATAGTAGAAAATTCATTGTGTTGACATCTTTTCTATCCGTGTGTTCAGAGCAAAACATCGTTGTAATGTGATGTGATGTGTGTTGTGTGTATCACATGGTATAAAAGTGTCCATTTTTTTCATTTTATTTTTTACTACGAACACTACGGTATATGACCGTAATACAAAAATATGCACATCGCTCACAGCATCATATCGGTACAAAGGAACGACAAAGTGTGTTTGGGAAATTTCTGCTTACAATCGCCATGAACGATCAAATGTGTAAAAATGTCACATTTGTAACTTTGTGCGATGCTCTGAACGCACGGTATATATAGAATCTACACATTTATTATTTAAATTTTATGTAGTCCGAAAAAATAACATTGATTTTAAATCTATATATGATCTTGTATATACTTACAAAATTAACATTTAATGTTTGTTGAATATCTTTTTCCCATAGAACACCAGCCACACAAATGACAATATCAATAAATTTAAAATCATTTTGAATTATTTTAAATGCATCTGAAACTTCTTGTTTTTGTGTAACATCCATTTTAATATATAAAATATTTATATTAGAAAATTCTTTTTTAAGTTGAATTACTTGTTGATTTTCATTGACAATATCCAAAATTGCAAGTTTCTATACCGTCAAAAATATTGTTTATAAACGGAACAAAACAAATATGTATATATAGAAAATAAAATCCATTTTTTTTTTAATTAATTTCAATTATATGGAATTTTCAATTACTTTAACACCTTGTAAAATAAAATGTCTACTTGTAGCTATTCCAATACCACCAGCACCACCGGTAATAACAACATTTTTATCAGCGAATCTCATTTTGTATATCCAATCGCACAGATCGATCTTCGGTATTATAGAATATAAATACAAAAAAAAATTATTTAAAATAATTGAATGTTCTTTTTAAATCCCAATTGCTTTTAAACGATTTACTTTTTAAATCCAAATTGTTACATGTGATTGTGAAATTAAAATGAATTTTTTTATTCTAATTCTAATTAGTTTTTGATATTTTTCTTTTGTGTAAAAAAAATCCAAAAGCATATGTTAAATGTATATTAGATTGGTTGGTTTGGTGTTCATTTTTTATATATATATATATTAAATTATCTTAATGACTAAATTGACTTATGATTGACACTTTACTTTATTTATTTATACAAAAGCGAATATATAAAAAAAAACATTATAATTTTTACGATTAGATGATTTATTGTTGTTTTATGTTACTTATATAAACTTGATTTGAATTATATGTTTTCCATTTAAATACACCAGACGCTTATTTTCATAAAAATTTAATAGAATTAATTGTGTAAAAAAACAGATTTTATTTTTTGAAATGTTTTTTTTTTTTACATTCGTTTATGATCATTTAAAATAGTCTAAAAATATTTGGTAAATAAAATTTGATAATCTATATATTATATATAGTATATACTGTATAGTTTTTAAGAGGTTAAAGTATTGGTATTACGCGATATTCTTATTGATTATAAAATACTTTTTATAAATAAAATTTTGTTTAGTTTAATTATAAACCACATTGATCGTTGTTTTGATTGAAGGTTCATCAAAATTAATCATATATCATTTTATAAGGTTGTTTGATTAAAAGGAAAATGTTGAATTAAATATATATACAAGGGTGATTAACTATCTCCCTTCAAGCTGGAGGCGGAAAGCGCATATGTAAAATTCAAAAATATATATAAATCAATGCTTGTGGTTTTTATCAAAACTTTTGCTCATGCTTTTGCATTTCCAATTACGTCTCGTTTAGAAATAAAAACTTCTAGACTGAGGTGCAAGCTCAAGTGCAATCGGCTACGGAATCTAAAGTTACAACACATTAATGCGTATTTTAAAACAAAATTTTAATATCCTTTATATATAATATCACAATTGAAAAAATATTTTATGGTATGAGTAAACAGATAAATTGAACTTCGTTTTCATCAGTGTAATTTGCATCTTGATAAAAAACGTACTGTTGGCGCATTATTTTCGGTTCGTTAATACATCTGAATCGGTTAAGCGCCTGGATAAATCGGAATTCCATTGCCGATTTTTATTTGGCAGGCAGCAGGAATTGCACGTTTAAATTAATAATAATATACAACAAAAAATATAAACAAATATAGAGTGACTGCTATGATCTCCGGAAGTAGGTGGGTGATATGGAAAATTTAGATGGATAATAGGATAATAGTTATTTAAATTTAATACAAGCGATACATTCAATTATTTTATTGAATATTCGTATATTTCTGAAGATTTGCATTTTTGACAATGAAAATTTCTTGGCCCCATAACTCAGGAACCATAGGGCTAGGTTCAGCTGCAAATCTTCACGAAACGATCTCTTATGACTTGGACTTATGATTAGACCCAATTTGGATAATATCAGAGAGCGTGTCAATATGAAATTCACATTCGATTATTTCAGATGCGTTCTGCCTATCACGACGACAGAAATTTAAAAAAAATTCGTTCTAAATTGTCTGCAATATGAAAATGTTTTTATCCACTTATACAAACAAAAAAAAAAACAAACAAATATAAAAAATAATTTTATATCAAATTTATTATTCAATTTATTAATCTAATTTTCTGTATAATGAATATAAAAATTTTTAATTTTTATTTAATTGCATTATAAAAATGATTTATAAATTCTATATTTTGGATATAATTATCCTCTTGGCAATGCGAAACATTTGTAACTATACATATAGGTTTTTTACCATTAAAATAATCACCATTATCGTGAACGGCATTAAATCGTACATTGTATGTTGTGGCTGAATTTAATATTTCATCAAGACATGAACACTGCCATGGATTACCAACAATATTAATATATTTCATATTTTTAAATGCTAGATTTGCTAGACCATCGTCGTTACCATTACCGGCTCCCTCGCCCCGGCTCAAATGAGTTAATCGATTATATTCTATATGAATATTTTCCAATGATGGTAATTCTGTAAAATATTCTTTTGATAATATTTCTAAATTATTGTGGCCTAAAATTAATTCCTTAAGTTCAGTTGTAAATAGAAATAAATTGAAATCAAGGGATTGCAATTGATTGTGTGATAAATCTAAATATTGTAAATTTGGAATATTAGTAAATGCATAATTTTCGATGTTAGCCAATTGATTCAAATCGATGGTAAAATATCGTAATGAATGCATTACCGTACCGAATAAATCATTTTTTATCACATATATACGATTTTTAAACATTTTTAATTCTTCAAGAGTATCTAGATTGTTGAATAGACCAGATGGTATTATTTCTAATTGAATTTCATGTAAATCTAATACTTTAATACTTTTGAAATCTTTAAACACTTCGTTACTGTCAAACCGTTGAATATTATTTACAGATAAATCTAAAACTATCAAGTTTGTTAATCCCGCAAATGCTAATTTATTGATGGTCGATATTCTATTAAAATCTATGTGTAAATTTTTTAACTTTGATTCACCATTTCGTTTGACAAATGCATTCGAAGGTAAATTTTCGATTTCATTATGATGTACATGTAAATATACTAAATTCATTGGTAATCGTGTTGAATCAATGATTGACTGCGTATATAAATATCATGTAACAAAACAAATTAAATAATTAATTCATTATCAAAAATTAAAATTATAGAAACTTACAATTTTATTATATGCTATATCTAAATAGTTTAAATTTGGTGTCTGATCAAATGTACCGGGATTTATGGTATGTAAATTATTTTTATCAATTGTAAAATAATTTAATGCTCGAAGACCACCACCACCACCGTCGCCAAACATCTGTCCATCAATTTTTTCGATATTATTTCCAAATAATATTAATCGTTCCAATTTTATTAAATTCCTAAATGTACCCGGATTTATTGATTCAATTTTATTTGAATGTAAATCAAGTGTTTTTAATTTATTTAAATTTTCAAATGTATTTTCATGCAATAATTTTAATAGATTATTTGATAAATCAATAATTTCCAGTGATCGAAAACCACTGAATGCCATTGGATGAATATCACTTATACGATTCCAATCAATATGAAAACGTTTTATTTTAGATGTATCCGAATATACAAAAACCTTTTCAGCAAGATATGCAATTTTATTTCTAAATAAATGGACAATTTCAACATTTTTCGGTAATATTGTTTGGCTAATTTCAATCTATAAAATAAACGAGAAATGGAAATGTTTTTTTTATTAACTAATTTTATTAATTAATATTAATTGTGTTTAATAATTACACATATTTTAACCAGCATCAATGAATTGGATACAAAAAAACGCTGCCAGGATAATACCTATAACATAATGTACGTACTGGTGGTCAGGGTAGAAGAACACAATTGGATTTTTTTGGGAGGAACTGTATTGGGGATGGAATTAGAAAAAAAAATTCCAATATAAAAGTTTTTCCATTTTTCATCAAACCTCCAGATAAAGCATTTCTAGTCAATTGGTTAGAAACAGAACGAAATATCTCTAATCATACTTGGTTCCAAACCCCTATACCCAAGACGAGAATCATTAAAGCCGAAAAATTCGAAAAATTTGCATGGGAGGGGGTAGAATAGAGGGGGTGACATATCCCATCTTTCTAACTTACCCAGCTCTACATAAAATAAGCGTATGTTGAAAGCGCTCCAGTAGTTTCCGAGAACAAATTAAAACAACAAGCGAGTAAGCGATTCAGCGAACGGAAGATATCGGAATAATTTTTATTTGATTTTTCACGATAAAAATTTCCAATTCGTAGAGAAAAGTGATAAAAATGATACCTTATATGTTTTTTCCAAAAATAAATACTACCATATATTGCCCGACTTTGAAAAAGTACATGCCCAATTAAAAACTTAAATGTGTATACAAACAGCCCGAAAGCAAAGGGATGTGATCAAGAAGTAACTCACCTGAAACGTCAACAATTTAATTTGATATAGAGTCGAGCTTATTGCTTTTTTTTGCCTATTGCAGACCAATGACTTGTAAGCCGATCAATTGACGACTTTGTATGATGATTAATACTAATTCCGTATAAGTGTAAGAAGGGTAACGGTATTTAATACATGATCATATATATATAAGATTAAGATAGATATGTTTGTTAAAAAGTGCTTCTTTATATAAACATACTTACAATATTATTTTTCGATAAATCTAATTCGGTAATATTTGGTGTATTTGTAAACGTACTCCATCCCACTGTACTTATAAAATTTTGATCCAATGAAAATTTAAATAGCGATAACAAAGTTTCACCAAATATATCATCATTTATTTGCGTTATTCGATTATCAAAAAACGTTAAAATTTGTAATTGTTTTAGATTATCAAATGCTCCTGGTGATATATTATTTATTAAATTTTTATGTAAATCTAATGTTTTCAATTCAATTAAATCATCAAATAAATTGTCATCAATATCCCGAATACTATTTCCAGATAGATCTAATATTTCTAATGAATACAATTGACTAAATGCCATCCAACTAATATATGTAATTGCATTATTATCTATACTGATACGTTTTAATGATGACGACGTTCGTTCCCCATTGGCCATTAACGATTGAAATACATTTTTATTTAATGTTTTTATCCTATTATGATGTATATGTAATTCTTCGAGATACGTTGGCCAATGGATGTCATTGATGTTTATCTGAAAATAAAAAATGTGTTAATCAATTAATTTCAAAATCATTTATATTAATACTTGAGAAAATGGTACTAATAAAATGTATACGCTTACAATTTTATTCCATGATAAATCTAATCGTTTAATGTACGGTGTATTAACAAATAGATTTCGATCGATATTTATCAATTCATTTTTATCAATGGCAAAATTCATCAATGTACTGAGAATCGTATTTGGAAAAATATTTGATGACAAATTTTTTATTTTATTATTAGTTAAACTTATATCGCGTATACTGTCCAAATGGCTAAATATCTGTGATTCTAATGAACTCAATTTATTAGAATTTAAATTTAAAATTTGTAAATTTTTTAAATTAAAAAAAGTTTCACTATAAATGTGAGTTAATTCATTTTCCGATAAATTCAATTCGATTAATGCCGACAATTTTTCAAATGCTAATTTTTGTATTAAATGAATTTGACTATTTTGCATTGATAATTTTATTATATTAGAAAAATCCATTGTTGTCGATGATGGTGATAATGATTGTGCAAATAAATCATTATATAAAACATGAATATTATTATTATCAAATTTTATTTCTTTTAAATTCGGTATTTCTATATTATTGATATTTTTCTGGAAATATATATAAATACATTTTAAAATTATTGATCACAATTTAATATACTTTTGAGATAATTAGTATAAATTTAATTTACAATATTATTCCGGGAAATATCAATAAATTCAACATTTGGTATTGCACGAAATGTTCTCGATGGAAAATGTTCGAGATGATTTGTATGTATTGACAAGTGATTCATGGCATAAAGTGGTGTATTACCAAATGCATATTCATCAATCGATCGTAAATGATTTTCATATAAATTTAACGTTTGTAATTGTTTTAAACCATCAAATGTATTTCTATTCAGATTCGATATTCTATTAGAATTTATATATAAATTTTTAAGATTAATCAGATTTGAAAATGTTTCACTATCGATGGTGTTGATCGAATTATATGAGATATCCAATGTAATTACAGAATATAATGATGAAAATGTATTTGGATAAATTTGTTCAATTTTATTATGTTGTAAATGAAGTTCAATTAGTTTTATTGTAGACGAAAATGATTTTTCGCTCAATGATCGTATATTATTTTCATATAAGTTTAACGTCATTAAATTATCCAATCCATAGAATGTATTTGCGTTTATTTTCGTTATTCGATTTCCATTTAAATAGAGATCATGTAAAACAGACATTTCGGAAAATGTTTTACTGTATATAACCCTTAACAAATTATAAGACAAATCTAATGTAAGTAATCCATTCAAATGTGGTTTAAATGTTCCTGTATATATTTGTGAAATTCTATTATGTTGCAAATGTAAATAATTTAAATTTTGTAATCCCATAAATGCATTTTCATGTATCTCATAAATTTCATTTTCATATAAATTTAATGTTTTCAAATTTATTAAATCATTAAAAACACCCTCCTTCAATTGTTTTATTGCATTTGTATTTAGGTATAAGTTTTTTAACCTGTTCATGGTCGAAAATGTTTCTGGTTCAAGGTGAACAATCCGATTATATGATAGATCTAATAATGTTAATGACTGCATTTGATAAAATGCATTTGGATGAATTTGTACAATTTGATTATGTTGTAAATGAATGTTTGCCAGTTTCTCTTGAATATTACCCAAAAATGTAAATGAATTTATTTCATTTATTTCATTATCGGCCATATTTAATACTTCTAAATTATGTAATGTCTGCAAAATCAATGGATTTATCTATATATGCAAAATGTAAAAATTGTTATTGATGTATTTTGATCTGTATTATTTTTTGTATTGTATATTTTATAAATATACATGGTGTAGCGGTACAAATGTAAAACGTTTTTGGTGAAAATAAAACACTAATTTTAAGTGGGAAAGTAAAAAACATTTTATTCAAAGTATTGGACATTGCTTTCTACACATTTTGGCTAACTTTCTGGCACTATGCCGAAAAGAAAAGAAATGGGATTGTACGTCTTTTGAAGCAAAGCAAACACCAAATTTTCGACTTCTTCATAGGAATCGAAGTGCTTTTGGGAAAATGCGTGTCCTATCGATGCAAAACAAATGGTAGTCGGAAGGAACCAAGTCTGGTGAATATGGCGGGTGGGGTAGCAACTCCCAGCCACCATTTGCAGGATGTATACTTCTGATGCAGCATGATCACCATATGCATCGACAAACATTTGATGTGACTCTGCATCACTTTTCTTCAAATGAAAACAAAAAATTAATGCTATCTGCAAATCATCATTTTCTGGTACAAAATTCGACATTTTTAACACAATTAAAAAATATGACGTTATGTGGACAATGACTTGAGTTATACTAAATATGTTTGACAGATATCATAGCAACCAAATAAAAATAAAATTAGGGTTCGTTCACATCTAATTTTCCATATCGAGGCATTTGTATCCTGACGCTTCACTTCATACCGCTACACCTGATGGTGTATATAAATATGAGACTTACAAATGTAATACGATTTTTGTATGCAATTAAAATACGCAATTCACTTAATCCATTTATAAATTGAAGATCATTTAGTTGATTTTCGCTAATGTTCAATTCATATAAATTATCTAATCCGCAAAAGCACATTCTAATCAAAGTGATGTTTTAATAAATAAAATAAAAATCAATATAAAAATTGAACTAAAAAATCAATGTTTAGAAAATCATTAAAATGCAGTGTTCACAGTATGTATTGCACGGTGGAGACATTTTTACAAAATAAATAATTCCTTCTCGTATCTTATGATTCAAATGACATTTATCTGGATTCAACGCCAATGGAATTACTGTGTCAAAGCGTTTGGCTTTCGGTTTATAATATTTGGATTTGGGACCTCAGAGTTAGCGGAGAGGGTTGAAAGGGGTGGGGGGTTTAAATGGGGGGGGGGTTTAAGGGGAAAGTGGCTTTAAACGGGAGGGGGTTTAAAGGGGGAGGGGGGTTTAAAGCGGGAGAGGGTTTATAAGGAATTTTGGGACGAATAAAAATACATTTAATTCTTCCGATAAGTTAACTTAATTTAAGTGATCTTAACTGATCATCGAAAACGATCGAAAAAATGAGTTTTAGCACGAACGAACAAAAAGGTTCAATCAGTTCGGTGAATTATGGCCTTATTGAATGTTTTGGTGTATTTCAGTAACTATGTTTTTCTTTTCTGTATGTTCAATTTAAGGGATAAAGGAAATAAAAAGGAACAAACTTTTAAATCTTATGATTTACAAATACTAACATATCACAAAAATTATTATATGACATTTTAATTATATAATCTATTTACGAAACGGAATTATACACTATTTTTTTAAAATCACACATAATTGTGTAATTCATACCGTCGCCACTGTATATGGTAAAAACATTCCAAATTCCGGAAAATTTTCAATAATATATAAAATGAAATCTAATTTTTATCAATAAACATAACTCAAAAAAGGAATTATTAAATAAATTAATTAAAATTTTAATTGTGCGATTTTCAAGAGAAATTAAAATTTTTAAATTATTTTGTATAACTATTAATTTTATAAGAAAAAATAACTATTACCTAAAATCTGTTTCGGTCATCATTTCAATATCCATTTGTGCAATATTAATTTTTTCCAATACATTTTGATCTACTGTATCGCAATTATCATTTAACAAAAATGCACTATTATTTTGATGATTTACTTGAATGGTTTTCTCATTTTTAAAATCTTACAAAAGATAAATTATATAAATAAAAATTTAATTATTTTAATTGAATGAACTTTGTGATAATGGATGATGATCATAATTTTATCATTTTATATATGTAATGTCGAATTGATTTGTATTTAAACATATATTTTTTTTAATTTTACCTGCACAATTAATCAACCAAACACATTTAATTTTAATTGTAATCAATAATAAAACTAAACTAATTAAAACTTTCATTATATTGTATATATCTTTTATAATAACAATTTTTTAACAAAAACAATTGAAAATTTATATATATTTTTAATATAGAATAGCAAACAATAATAAATTAAATTGAACTGTTGAACTAAAATGAAAATTACATTTGTTTTAAATCAAATAAACAATTTTCTTATAGTATATAAATATAATGACCTTAAATATATTGTAGTATATAATATTGATAATATATAATCTGCTCGAGTTATTTTTAAACAATATTTTTCTTATAAAAGAAAAACCCAACTATATCTCGGAAGAGATACTTTCATATGACGCGATGGTTATAAAATCGTGATGGTATTTTTTTTTTGTTTATTTGTTTATCAAATCTTGATTTCATTCATGTATAACCAGCTTCATAATCATCATCATCATCATATTTATCATCTGTATCATTTTAACTAAACAACGATATAAAGGTGCGAACAATCATCAAGGTCTTTTGAAGTCTTCAACATGTGTTTTTAATAATTAATTATTTATTATTTATATGCTAAATCTGGTTTTGGTAAATCTCTTGTGTATATACCTAAATTTTTTTTGTACCTGTAAATGTTATATTCATTTATTTATAATGTACATTTTTGTTTTAATTGAGGTAGGTTACGGAATGCAGTTTTTTTTTCTAAACTGATCCTTCATAACTTATATATTTTCCCCAATTATCGTTATATGCCATGGACTTTAAATTCTAATAATAAATAAACGAATGCAAAAATATAAAATAAGTATAAAAAATATCGGTTTAATAAAACTCGTATATAAATACCCATTTGTTTTTAAGTCAATAAACTTCATATACATATTTTGTTAAGATAATTTTACTCCATATTATTGATAGGGATTTTACAATAAATTGCTGTTTTTTTATATTCATTTAGAATATAACGTAATATATACGTTTAATAATACGATAATACACACCACAGCTAGTCACTAAAAAATTACAAATTTTGATCGATAATATATTGTAATTTTTATTGCTTAAACCTAGCGCTATCGTATTGCATTTGATATACAACGACACAGCAAAAGGTTAACCCTTATAATTTCGGGCACTTATATTATATGCCACTAATATTGGGTAACGTCACCTTTCGCCTTTATGATGGCCCTCCCATTAAGAGACATATTTACTAAATTTTTGAAGTTATCCGGTGCTTTTGAGTTCCACGTTTCAATGATTTTTCCATTCAATCCTTTAATTGTAACTTTCGGAATATTTTTTAACCTTGTTTTATTGATGCCCACAATGATTCTAGTGTACTTAAATTCGGACTGCGTATGGTTCGTTTTAATCTTATTATTATAAAGACAATACGAAATATGCCTACAGAACTTGATGTAGCTAATTGTAAGCTAATTGCATGTCCAGTATTTGATATTTAAAAAAAATATCGTTTAACCGGTTCATTTGAATCACAGAAAAACAAAATTATTGATCGTGATAAATGTAATTATGAAAAAAATGGGAGACGTGCTGTACGTAATATAACTCTAAGATAGTCAACAGCAACCAAAAAACATGTCGCACGAGATTGGACAAAGCAATCGTCTCATAAATCGAACCATGAATTTTATAAGCTAAAAATAAAGACTAATATATACATGTTTTTGCTTTAATTAATATCCGTAATATTTTTTCAGTCTTGGGGCTTTGGGATAGCATTATATTTAGTGATAAATGGAAATTTGACGGTATTGTTGGTGATTCCGATAGTCGAGTAATTCTCGCATAACACATAAAATAAAGTCCATCATGTTTGTTTAAAACGCGCTCTGAAATTTCCGCACAGTGCCATGGTATGGGAATGTATGTCGCTAAAAGGCGCCATAAGAGAGTTGCATTTCATTGAGAGAACGGTTAACTTCCAAAAATAACATATATCAAATGACTACCCTTTGTCATCGACTATTAATTTATGTGCAAACGGTAAAGCAACTAAGAACTGTTTGGAAGCTTATAAGTAATCCACTTTTAGAAAAGCACATCTTCAAGTCCTGATTTAGGTACAATAGAATCATTGTGGCTGTAAGTATTGATAAAACAAACTTAAAAAATGATCCGAAAGTTACAATTGAAGGAATGCAGAATTGAAGGAAAAAATCATGGAAACGTTCAACTTAAAAACAACGGATGAATGCAAAAATTTAGTAAAATTTAGACCACATTTTGAAATATAAATCAAAATTTTCAATTTCAAATAAATTCCATAACTAATTGAAATTAAAAGTTTATTTTTACTTCTGTCTCCGCTATTATTTAACTAAAATTACCATTTGGTAACATAAAATCAGTAGAATTAAAACGTTATTGCTTAAAGTCCTTTCTCGGCTTTGCTCAAAATCGAGCATAAGGATAAAATACCAGATGTCCGAAATAATAATGGTTAGAGTAGTAATACAATTATTTACATTCCTCTTATTTCCATAAAGTTACTTTTGATAATTGTTTTCAGCATTCATTAAAGTATTACAGCTCTCTCCGTATATAAGAACGATAACATTACTGTTTTATGTTAGCGTACACAAAAATATAAGACAATGATCGGATTAATTATAGAAAATAAATAGATTGCCTTGCCATCAAAATCATATCGGACCACGGAATTAATTTTGAATCAAATTGAAATTAAAGCCGATATTTAAATAAAAACAGATGGTTTAGTTTATTATAGATTAATAAAATTAAGATCTATCTATTTTAAAACAGTTTTTTAAAAGTTTTTTGTTTATTAAATTAAAATCATAACAATTTACAATACATCGACTTAAATATTATTAACATGTGCATATATACTATATATGATTTAAAAAATAAACTTTTATGGCCAATAATCTTGAATGGCAACCTCCTTGATACCTCTATCAGCAATCCATACAGAACCATTTTTACCATCAGTTATAATTTCCGTACAATATTTTCCCATATTTTCGGCACTAAAAATTCACAATAAATAAATATCCGAAATTTTAATAAAAACAAAACGTGCAATATTCAAGATTGAGACTAAAAAGGCCCCTTTTTCCGCCCTCTCTAATATTATCCAAACGTGGTATAATTATAAGTGCAAGTCATAAGACATCTTTCGTGAAAATTTGCAGTTGAATCTACTCCTGGTGCCTTATTTATTAGGCCTAGAAATTCCCATTGGACGAAAATTCAAATCTTCAGAAATATACGAATGTACAATGAAATAAATGAATGTATAGGCTCGAAATGGGTAAGCCTGAGGTCAGACCTAAGGTTAGGAGTTCTTAGTTTCTTTTAGTACAAATTTTATATTTTTGTGAAGATTTGCAATTGCGTCAATGGGAACTTTTACGCCCCATAATTCGGGAGTCCGATGTAGGTTCGACTCCAAATCTTCACGAAACGATGTATTATTACATTTGGCCGTTTTTTTTGGCACATTTGATCTCACTCTTTAACTTTTTAATTGTATATATATATAATAGTATTTACTTACGTGCTATGTGGTACCGCATACAATTGTTTATAAAATATTTCACTAGTTTCGGGAAACATTACACGATTTTCAATATCATTTAAAATTGGTGTTTCGGTAACACCCGGACAAATAACAATATATTTTATTCCACGTTTTTTATAATAATATTCATTCTATTGATGAATGGACGATGTGCAAGACCACAAATACAATTAAAATGTTATTATAGCAATGGGTTATATTAATAACTAACAAGTAAGTGTATTTTACCGATAAACTTCGTATAAATCCAAGTATTGCCTGTTTAGTTGCTGTATAAATGGGAATACACCAGAATGGTGTTAACGATGCAACCGAAGCAACAATTGCAATTATACCACCATTACCACCGTTTTCTATACTCATCAATTCAATTGCATTTAATGTGGAATAAACAACACCCATCTGTATTCATAAAAAAAATATATTAAATACAATATAGGTATATATGGAATTAATTAATTATATAATGGTAAAAAAAATGTAAACTTACAAAATTAATATTAACACATTTTTCTATTTCTTTTTCGCATACAACACCTGAATTACCAATAAATATATCAATTGTTTTGAATTGCTCTCGAATTTGTTTGAATGCACTTTCAATTTCGGATTTTACCGCAACATCAGTTTTTATAAATACAATTGTTTTCTCTGAAAATTCTGTACGTAATGCATCAATTTTTTTATTTGGATGTGTTATTCCAAGAATGACAATAGCCTATTTATTACATTTGATTATTAAAATGCATTAAATATTTTAGATATATAATATATATATAATAGTTCTATACAGATATACCTTTGCACCTTGTAAAAATAATGAACGACATATTTCATAACCAATTCCGCCGCCACCACCAGTTATTACAATCGTTTTATCAGTATAATTCATTTTTTATTCAATGTTTTTTTTTCTTCTAAATAATGAGAAAAATTTGATAAATTATTTAATGATAATTGATAAAGTATAAATGAATTATTGATTTTTCTATGGTATTGTGTGGAAGCATTAGCGGGCGTGAGAAAATTTATCCCGACAACCCAAACTATAGAATATTCTGAAAGGTATGTGTGCTTAAAACAAATTAATTTTTTTTACAAAAAAATTTTTTGAACAAATATTTCCGAAAACTTTCAATTTTACACCTTATTTTTTGTTTAGTTTTTAATTACAGTCAAAATGTTTCCTTCAATTTACTTTGCATCATTTGAAAACTCAAGTAAATTCTGATTTATTGTAAAAGAAAATTTTTAAATCGTTTTATTTTTTCAAGAGATTTAGCTGAAAGTGTGAAAAAATAAACACATTTTTGGTTATGATATGATAATAATGTACGAAAAATGTAACACATTTTCACGGACACTTTTTGGCCAATCGGCTATCTTTGAATATCTTTTAAACCAATATTCTTCTATGAAAAATCAAAAATTGATTGAGATTTTTAAATGATGTAAAGAAAATGAAAATTCTAGGAAAACTGTCTCTGTAATTTGAAAAATTGCGTTTCCAGAAATACTTTTTATTATAAAATAATTAATTTATTTTTAAGAATATCCTATCATTTGGATACTTGGCCGGGATAAATTCTCTCACGTCCCGTCACTACTGTATATGTAAGTTATAATCACAATTATTTTATTTTCTTTTTAATTTATTTCAAATATTATTTAAATTTTCTTATGCCTTATGTGTTTTGTTCAGATGATTTTCAAAATGAATGTATGCCACGGACTAGTTAATCGATGCACTTTTTGATTATTATTATACTCTTAAAACTCTTTAATAATAAACTAATAAAACGAAAATCTGTTTATTGTTGTTTTTGTTCTAATTTTTATTATATTTTATATGATTATCAATGCGCGAGTTCATGACACGCAATTCCAAATGATTTTTTTGATTTTAAAAAACTCAATCACTATTTTTTTATGCAAAAAATAATGTATGATTGAAAAAAAAAATATATACAATTGATTATATTATTAAAAAATATTTAAAAACAAAATTTATCTACAATTTTAAGAACACTCGCACATCCAAAATCCAAACACAAAATGAATATCAATCTGATTTTCTTTTTGTTTTGTTTTGTTTTTTATTTTGGAGGTATATAAAATAAGAAAAAAAAATACTAAATAATTTATAATCATATAGTTAAAATTTAGTTTTTATCTATAATATTTATTTATATATATAAGTTCGATAGTGTTCGACTATATAATTTACACTTAAGTGAAAAATTGTATGTACTTTTGTATTTCCCCACCCTACCATTTACAATAATGTTTAAATCAAATTAACAATATATCATTTATTCCAAAAAATTTTCCATTATTTTGCAATCGCATCACCGTTAATGTCTCTTAATCTGAAAAATGAATATGTGTAGCAAAACCAATTATTTAAATTATTCAAAACTGTATACGTAAATTGCAATATAGAAGTTGAAGGTTATCTGTTATATAAAAACCATTAAAAGTTATAGAGTAGTGAACTAGTTAATAGAAAATCAAGTGTATGGTATATACAGTATTGGTCAGAGAAATAGGAAACTTCAACAATGTTAATCATTTCTTGTAATCCTCTTATTGTTAGTAATTGTATTAAAGTATACAAAACAAAATTAGTATAAGTAGTTATTTTATTATCGATTAAAAGGATAAAATAAAAATTTTTTTTCGAAAATTTGCTATTCATAAAATGGACCATTTTTTGTATAAAAGCGTTTTGAAAAATCACTTGGAAGCAATTCCAAAGAATAATTGGCTATTTTCATGGATCTTTTATGCATGAAAGTAATCCGAAGTCTACTTCAATTTTATTGAAGAATTGGATTAGGGAGTGGCCAGCGCAAATTCCAGACCTAAATCCCATTGAAAATTTATGGAACGACGTAAAAGGTCCTTTTAAGAAGATTAAACCTAAATATTTAGCAGTATCACGGCTGCCCGATTGCGTGGAAAATAAGTCCATTCCAAATATGTCAGACTATAGTTGAGTCGAACTTACCGAGAAGTTGTGCTTCTTTGTTAAAAAAAACAGAGGTTTTCTAACAAAATAATAATTTGTTGAATTACAAATTTTTTTAAATATTAATACTTTAATTATTATAATGAATAATTTTACCAATTATTAACGTGGCGGTGTGCAATTTCTGTGACCAACCAACATTCATAATTTCTGATAAACATTAATTTTAATTTTCTTATTTATTTGTTTTAATAACACATTTCTTATTGTTACTTTATTTCTGTATACAAAAAAAAATTATGTTTTGTTTTATTATCTTCAATAATAAAAAAATGAAATAATATTTTAAAATGCATTCGTTTTTATATGAAGGTGTTATTCAATGACCAACACTGTAAATGACAGTTTACGTTTCAGTGTCATGATTTATTTATTGAACTTATTATCATTTATTTATTTTACGATATACTGACATCACTCATATACTATACTATATAGTATATACCTATACGGTATACATATTATTCAAAATGTTTCAAGCCATTCAAATTTAAATCTTATTCGAATCAAGTTTTTTTTTCGGTAAATAAGATGATATTAAGCACAATGACGTCTATTTCTGTTAGAATAATAGAGTTACATTTCTATATGAAAAACTGAGCTAAAATTGACGGGTATATTTAATTAGGACAAGTTAATTTTGTAAAAAATTAATGAATTTTTTGGTTTATTTAACAATAATTGAATAATTAAATCTGTGAAGTCAATCGATAGTTAACGAATTGGAAAAAAAAATTGAATAGACCTGAAATGTCTATAGTATTCCAATGTAGGATTTATTTTAGAAGAAACATGTGCAATAATTTGAACAAATCAGGATAAACTAATAAATTCCTTGTATATTGTTAAATTGGGCTAAATTGGCATGTTTAATATTTACCGTTTAAGGTTCGATGGCTCATTTGGAGTCGAAAATATTTTTAAACATGGTCGATTTGGCTTCGTTAAGGAATTCCGAGCTACATCATTTTTAATTTAATGTAAAGTATGATTTAATGCTAATTCTAATACTATACCTGATCTTTCAATTACAATAACCAGATATGGAGAAACTGGAATAGTGAAAAACAGGAAAATCTAGTATAATCCGAATCGATTAAATTTTTTTGAGAATGTTTTCGCCTCCAAATGAGACACAGAAATTATAATCGGTCAATTGTGGTCACGATCTGGAACACCTTGTATAAGACATAATGCGTAAATAAAATCTTAAAAAATATATATTATTAATTGATATACGAAGCACGCAGATTTTACTTTAAATTCTTTTTTTGTTTGCAATAATTAACAAAAATTAATATATTCAAAATTTATATATTGGGTTGTTTAAAAAGTATTGGTAATTTTTTTTACAAAATTCAAACGATTTTTTTATATATTTCAAATGAACTTTATTAAACCAAATATGCGCCGTTTTGATCGATGACCCTTTGTCATTTTTCTGGTAAAGACATTATCCCATCACTGTAGAACTTCTGTGTTTTCTGGGCAAAAAACTGATCCAAGTGCATTTTGCAATCCTCTGCCGAATTTAATTTTAAACCATTAAGGGAGTTCTGCAGAGACCGGAACAAATGATAATCTGAAGGTGCAAGGTCCGGGCTATATGGTGGATGCATTAAAACTTCCCAGCCAAATTCTCTCAGTTTCTGCCGAGTCATCAAAGATGTGTGTGGTCTGGCGTTGTCATGATGGAACACAACACCCTTTCGATTGATTAATTCTGGACGTTTTTTTTTAATCTCGTGCTTCAATATTGTTAATTGTTGACAATAGAGATCGGAATCAATGGTTTGACCGGGTGCTAGTAATTCATAATGAACGATTCCTTTCCAATCCCACCAAACAGACAGCATTACCTTTCTTGGTGTCAATCCAGGTTTTGCTACTGTTTTAGGAGCTTCACCCTTCTTGGACCACGATCTTTTTAGTACATTATTATCGTATGTGATCCATTTTTCATCACCTGTAATCATTCGCTTTAAAAATGACTCGATTTCGTTCCTTTTAAACAGCGTTTCGCAAATGGAAATTCGGTTCATTAAATTGTTTTGTGTTAATTCATGTGGTACCCAAACATCGAGCTTTTTATTGTATCCAGCCTTTGTCAAATGGTTTAAAACTGTTTGGTGATGGATGTTTAGTTCTTTAGCGATATCATGACTGCTTACGTGTCGATTTTCTTCAATTTTTGATATGATTTCATCGACTTTTTCAGTGATTGGTCGACCAGAACGAGGTGCATCTTTGACATCAAAATTACCGGAACGAAATCGAGCAAACCATCTATAGGCTGTTAATTTTGATAAAGTTCCTTCACCGTAAACTGCACAAATTTGTTCATGTGCCTGCATTGCATTTTCACCTTTTTCATAATAAAATTGTAAAATGTATCGAATTTTTTCACTAATTTCGCTCATCTTTAATGCACTACAACTTTTAAATGACTAAACAAATTTAATTTTTTTTTTTTATCTACGAAATGTCATCTTTCGAACATATGTTAGTGTTACCTGATCAGATTAGTACTACTTGAAATATTCAATTATAATGACATCTATTTATAAAAATTATCAATACTTTTTAGATAACCTAATATTCAATAACAATACACAAAATTTATAAAAATGATTCTATAAAAATGATTAATTATATACATAAATACTATATATTCAACTTAATATTCATTAAATATTAATAATATAAGAATATATTAATTCAACTAGTTTTTACGGACCATAGTTTTCTTTGATTTATATAATATTGATAATATTTTTCTATTTAAATAATTAACAAAAAAATGTCTTAAAAATTCCTATTCCAAATTTATACCTTTAAATTTTATTTATACAAGTAAAATTAATACGTAATAAAATGAAAATTTATTCAACTATTTTATTTTTTATATATATGTATAAAAATATTTTGATGGCATCCATTGAATTATAATTTTTTATTCCGTCATTTTTAGGTAATATTTAATTTAATTTATTACTTTTGTGTATATATTTTTAAGATTTTGTTTCTTTAAACATATTTTGAATAATGATTTGGATATATTATAAATTACGTTCAATTTTTTTTTTTTCATCTGTTCGGATTGGTTTAAATTGCTTCCATCCAAATTTTCATCCGATAAGATTCAATGTTTTTGTTTATTTAATATATCTATTACAAACCATTTCTTTTGATAATAAATAATTAACGCCAACATTAATGTATTCGATCGAATGGATGGTGTAGATTTCTTGTATGTAGAAATTTTCCACTTGGAAAAACATAACTATAATTGTTTATGATGTCTGTATTATTAACATTATTTGTAGATTTGATAGCTTTTAAAAGTAAAATAACTCCTAAAATATGTGTCTTACGAAAAAAAATTCAACAGACAATTTTCGTATTGTTTGAAAAATACAATCGAACGTGTTAAAAAACAAAAAAATTGATAGGAGAAATTTCGAGCAAAAACGATTTTTCTGAAGAAATTTACAACGAAATTAAAGGCAATTTATTTACCTATTAATTAAGTACCTGTTGATTATGCTCGGTTAAATAGTTGAAAAGTTATAGCTTAGCTCTAGCTCGGAAGGCACTAGCTCGGAAGTCACCTTGACGTGGTGTGAGAGCTTAGGTTACAATGAACCGAAGGTCTATACTGATAGGGACACCCATATCAGAAAGGTCTACGGGGAGTAATGCACTAAGAACTTCCAACTCCCAGACACCGGGCGCCCTCTGTAAATGGACTCCAACCGAACCAAAGCCAACGATTATGAAGTGTATCTTAAGGTATCAAATAAAACAACGGTACTTCACCGTTTCATTCAAGACACGGCGTCTGACATATGGCATAAATCAATGTGTACGTATATTATACATTGTATTGTATTCATTGATTTACGTATTTCTATGCCTGTATGCTTATATCTGCGTATAATTCATACAATTATTTAATAGGATTTTTGATTTTGATAAATCATATTAACGTCCGGTTTAATTTTCATATTCATTTCAACATCACCCAATTGAGTAAAAACTATCATCATCCCATCATCAGATATCGAAACGTCAGTCCGCGACTGCTGAGCATGTTGAATCAAATCAAGCGTATAAGGCAGTCTCCAAGTCTGGCAGTTTCATATCTTCGAGACCAATTCAAAATTTAATTTTTTTCAGGGGGTACAATAGATCCAATGGTTCGCGGTACATGGAGCGGTTTACGCAACTACTCCAACCCACAGGGAGGGGTTTTAGTTGGTTAACTTAGTTGGCTAAAGTAAGACACTCCGTCCGCAAATAGATTTCTTGTCCCATTAAAAAATAAAAAATATAGCTTAATCACTGAATGTATGCTTTTCATTGAATGTCAATTTTCAATCGATAGGTAATTCGGTATAGGGGATGAAGTCAGCCTGTCCTTTACATAAGATTGTTTGCTGTAAATTATCCCAGGATTACGTTTTATGCGCTTGAGCTATAGCGACTGAAACAACCTATATCGCGAGTAATATTTTGTATTTACGGGGTACAGGGTAATATGATATATGAAAGGCCTTTTTCTCGAAAACTAAGAGTAATGACAACGATTGTGAAACTTGAAATAACTATAACTGTGTGAATAGTACTAATAACTGTATACTGAATAGAATTCTTTAACATAAATTTGAAATCTATTATTAAATATAAAAAATTGTTATTAAACACATCACTTTTACTCCTTTCTTTTTTAATATTTTTCCTAGAAAATCCGCATATATAGCATGATAAAAAAAACAAAACCTAAGACCCTAAGCATACAATAAAACCATATGGCTTTAACTTTCTCCCAGTTACCAGATCTAACTATTCGCTGGTTTGTTATTATCATATAGGTATTTTTATGAGCTGATTGACAAAAAATATTACATTATATACTGTTTAAGATAAATTTATTTATTACAATAAGTTCAATAATTGATCGGTGTCAATATTAATATAAAATATTCCTTATCAAAAATATTTACGGCCAATATGTTGCAAATGTTATTTCTTTTAAACCATTATCGCATATCCAAAATGAACCATTTTTTCCATTTGTAATTACATCCGTTACATATTTTGCCATTTCCATTGATCTGCAAATAAATTGTTTTTCCGTTTTTTATACACAATTTCAAATGTGAATTTATTGGAAAAATATTAATAAAATTAACTATAAATAAAATAATATATATAGAACTTATACGTATTCAAATGAAGTAAATCCATTTCATTGGTTATCAAATCTTTTAAATTGGGAAATAATGTTTTGTGCTCCAGGTCTTTGGCCAATGTTGTATCCGTGAGTCCAGGACATATTGTTAAAAATTTTATACCATATTTCTTTGAATAATAATTATTCTTTATGTGTGGTTGGAATGGAAACAAAAAAAACAAATTAATAGAATATATTAATTAATTAAAACAAAAAATAAAAAAATTAATCATAAAACATACTGAAATACAACGCATAAATGCAATAACAGCATGTTTACTTGCTGAATAAATGGGTAACACAAAATATGGTTCTAATCCAATGGTTGATGCAATTGTTACAATAATACCAGTATTATCGCCTTTTTTTGGTTCCACGCACATATAATCCATTGCCGCTAAGGTGACATTAACAACACCAAACTGAAATTGAAAAGAATGATTCAAACATAAAAATTTCTTCTCGTGTTCAATTTATTTTTATTACACTTACAAAATTAATATTCATTGTTTCATATAATTTTTTATCATTTAACATACCGGCAACATTTATTAAAATATCAATTGATTTAAAATGTTCGATAATGGTTTTAAAACCATTTTCAACATCATCTTTTTTGGTGATATCCAATTTAATATATACTATATTACATTGATGGCAATAATCGTTTTTCAGTGCCACCAAACGATGGTGATCCATTTCCATCATGTCAAGAATTGCTAAACACTTTTTTTTTTGCAATTTTAAAATAAGGATAATTTGGTTGTATTTGTGATTTAACACATCACTCAATAAGTTCGTAGGATGACTAATAAAACAACAACATTTAGGCAAAATTCTACTTTATTCATAAACATAATCTCCTTCAGGGGTAATACATTCAATACAACGCTTCTATAACCATTCGATGCATTTTGTTTGTGGAAGGATTTCTCTTTGGCTTCAAATTACCCTTCAGTCTTCTTTTCATCCTTTGCTGTCCCCTCAGCTGACTGTCGATTTGACCCCGGAGTGTAGGAATGGATGCATATTTCATCGATTGTCTTATAACACATGAAAGTATTCATTTTATTGAGCCAAAAAAAAACAAAACGATCGGCCAAAAACCGTTTTATGATTGACGAATTTGAGTGACCAGAACGTTGAGCATCTTCGGTGCCTGTACGACTGCGTTCAAATCACCAAACCACGTCTCTGCCATTTGTCTTAATGGATAAAAGTCGTAATAACACTTGTCAAGCCAGTGGTTTGCTTGAACAGTATTTTTCCCCCATTAAAAAGCAATGCAGCTTAACATACGCATTTTTTATTATTTTAAAAAATATGAAAGTACCATTACTAAAACCATTTTAACTTGTGAACTAAACGTCAGATTGTTATAAAACCTATCATTTGAAGGTCGGTACTT
The DNA here is from genome assembly GCA_958336335.1 of Dilophus febrilis. Lineage (NCBI taxonomy): Eukaryota > Metazoa > Arthropoda > Insecta > Diptera > Bibionidae > Dilophus > Dilophus febrilis. The sequence continues at coordinate 40,179,061 of OY284469.1, forward strand.
CCTAAAAATCACATGGATTTGCCAATAGTGAAGCCATATATATGGGTCATCCTACGAATGTATTGGGTGATGTGTGATATATTATTATTATTTACCTTAGCTCCTTGTTTTATTAATTGACGGCATACATCAATACCAATTGCACCCAACCCACCAGTACATACAATATTTTTACCAGTATAATTCATAATATAAATTTGACAGTTATATTTTAAATCTGAAACTGTATATATATATAATATTTTTATATCAGTTTCGAATATCAATATAATTATTCAATAAAATACAACAAATACAATAATGCTAAGAACTGTGTTTTTTTTCATATATCCATTCCTCAAATAATATTAAAAATTCTAAATGGCTTTAAATATTTTATTAATATCAAGCGTTAAATTTCACCCAATATTTTGTTATATATCATATTTTTAACCTTAAGGCTAATTTTCAGTCTCGTCTTATAAGCCTCGGCTTCGTCTTTTTTTTAAATCAACCAATGAAAATCGATTATTTGATCAGAGAGTCTTATAAGCCGTGACTAGGAATGTCTCAAATGTCTGTGTCTTTTTAACACGCAGCCGCGGCTTAGGCGGCCATTTTTGTGAAAATTCATATAATATACAAACATTTTTTTTTGTATTAGTTGTTTTGTTTTTATATTTTCACAAACACACTATAAGCCGCGGCTTATAAGACGAGACTGAAAATGGTGCGTCTTTTTCTGTGTCTTTAAAATAAAAAAAGACGAAGCCGAGGCTTATAAGACGAGACTGAAAATTAGCCTTTATTGTCATGCGTTCATAATAGGATACATTTCAAAAATACACTATACTTTTGAAAAACTTTTTCTTATTTGAATTAAAATTAATATTCAATCCAAAGCATTTATAAATATAGTAATAAAAGATTTTTTTTAGTTTCGTTTCGTATACGAAAATCTAAAAAATCTAAACACATTATTCCTGGTACTTGGAATATTTTAAAAAATGTTTACCTTATTAGTATGTTATATGCTAATCTATCGAACAACAATAAAATAAATAAAAAATCTTATTATTTTTAAAATAATTTATTTTTAAAAATATTTCTTGACAATTGTTGAGAATAAACTAAAAGACTAATTATAACTAAAAATAAGTACTCATCTTAACACTTTCTTTCTTCTTGATTCTTGTTGTATTATATAAAAAAGTAATAAAACGGTACAAACAAACAAACACATTACAAAATTGTACATTACAAAATTGTACATTTACTTAAATTGGATAAATAAATTATTAATTGTTAATTTCCCTTTGGTCTTTTTTAAATATAAATATTGCGGTATCGTTCAAATACAATAATTTTTCTAATTATTGTTATTATTATACGAATTAATATTTTTCACACACAATTTATCATATATCAAATTATATCAGTTCGGATATGCTTAATATATAAGAGTTGAAATATGGTTGAACTTTAATTAATACTACGTCTTAATTAACTGAATCATTTATTAATAAAATATGTCAATCGGTATATAACTAGAGTAAGTAATAACATGTATGTATATTAACGTTATTCTTTCCCATAAATGCAGAATTTTGTATTACATATAATTTTCAAAAGTGTGTATCGGTCCAGATAAAATGTGTGTGCGTGGATTGTAGAAAATAAAACATTTGCTTAATGTTACTTCATAATCTACGGCTATGTTATTGCTATGCAGTGGAAATTAAATCATTAGTTAGGTTAAAAGAACCCACCAAAACTGAAATAGATTTTACATTTCCATTAAAAATCCCATCAACATCGGACAACCCCCTATAAAATACATTACACTCTATCACACATCCGGATTACCTCCAATTATCCTCCGGGCCCCCACCCTCTTGCATTTAAACCTATACAATCTTCTCTCGGCCGCATTGCCACATGCACCAAATTTCTACAAATGTAATCCTGCCTGCCTCATTCTAACTCTGAATATTTCTTATCACTCCCCCACCCCTTTTACCAAAAAACTTCAGCTTTTGTTTTCCAAACCATCACATCCTCTGAATCCCCTTTCAATTCAATTCAATCATCCAACTTTCAATTCAATCACCGTCTTCTTCCATACCTCTCTTCTCTTCATCCCACGTTTCTTTTAACCATTTCCCACAAAATCCTACACGTTAGCTTCTCCTCTCTTCCTAACATACCTCACATGCAATCCAAAATAAAACATCCAGTGTGTTACCTACCAAAGTCCATATGTATCATACACAATACCGAGTCTCCCGATTCAAACCCAATATCCTCTTCAATATATTTTCCGGCAGTGTACGCACAACCTCATATTTCTTTACCCTCATATTCATATTGATATTAGCTTTAATTAAATTATAACGTTCGGGTAATCATTTTCATTTAAAAATTTTTCTTTCATTTGGTTTCGAAAAATTTTAAAACCAATAATTGTTTATTAAACATGTAATGGTTTGTAAATGATTTAATTTGATAGAAAAAATATTTTTTTATTTGTGTTGGTTTATGTAAGTGTAAATGATATCCAATCCGGAAGTGTTATATGAAGATGTGTTTATGTCCATTAAAAATATTAACCAAAACATTGCCAGAAAGTGATTGATTTGAAAAAAATTATTTTAATAATTTAATTAGATCTAAATTTAACAACAACAAAAATAGCCATCTTTCCGCCATTGTCGTTTTTTATGTTTACATTTTAGCCCAAAGTGTTTATGCAACGAACTAGTAAAATCTTTCTGGTTTGGTTATTCATATATTGGAAATCTTCATTCGAAATTGTCGATTATTTTCGTTTCCATAACCATTCCGGAATGGAAAACGCTTACGGCATAAAACAGCACTATATGATGTATATAGGAAAATGAAGACAACAAACAACAAAAAATATATGAATGGTTTAAGACCAAAACTTGTTAATCTTATTAATTTTTTTATGAGATATTTCAATTAAATACGACTTATATACGTTAATTAAAACTATCAATTTATATCATACATATGTAAAGAAATTTTCACCAAAAATCTGCAAATATAGATTTTAAAGAATTGAGTTGGTAGAACATCCGCATATTTTTTTTCAAAACTTTCTATTCTATTAAATATACATCTTCATCAGTATCGTCAAAAATCAACTTACAATAGATACGTTAAACCCATTTTAGATCGGTTGTCGGTTTTCCGAAAAGTGAGCAACGAACAATGCGCTATTTTAAAACATCATGAGCGTATTGATATGAGAGTAATTTATACAAATTAATGATTGATTATAATACACAAAACACAACATAATTTACTTAATAATTGAGTATGTCATAATTTAGATTGATCCTTGAACTTTAAATTTCTTATAAACAACGAAGATCTCCCACTTTTATAAGGGACTCTCAGTGGGCTTATAGTAATGTCATAAGATTACTCCTGGCATCATATAGAGCATTCCTCCTGCGCTAATGGCACCTATAACCCTATCAACCAAGAACTTATGAATTCGTTATAAATCTGGATAGATTTTGTAGATTCGTTACTACATAAATTGAGGGCATTCTACAGAATTTAAAGTAGAATTCGTATCAAACTTCTTTGATAAGTGGGTAAAAATTCGTAAAGTGGGTAAAAATGTTCTACAACGTCTGAAAAATTTATCGAGTTTTTTAAGATAAGCGTAGATTGTTTCCTACATATTTTTCTGCGGTACCTACTTCGCATTCTACAACATCGATTAAGTACTCTATTTTCTCTACACCTCTGTGATTTCTCTACACCTCTGTGATATTTCTCTGTGATCTATAAATTTTTCTATGGAAATTACTGTAGAACATGTAGTATTCCGTACGAAAATCTGTCGTTTATTCTCTACTATTTTCTATGTAATTTTCCTTACTCTCTTGTATGAGATCTGCATATTTCATGGGCAATTATGTGCAGAACATATAGATTTCACATTAGATTTTTATCAAATTTACGTTTAATTTTTCTATAGTATTTTCTATCTTTTCTAGATTAATATCTTTCCTTTATTCTTCACACATACATAAAAGATTAAATTTTATTTTTTATTCTTCACCTTTATCTATACAGAATATACCGATATAATTAAGGTTTTCCACTAGCGTTTTGATGGATTTATCTATATTTATAATTGATATAAGAAAATTATAAAAATATTTCAATTTTTTTGTGATTCCTCTCAGTACTCAACAATCATATTCAATCAGTATTACATTTGTAATCAAGATGAAAGTATGTGAACAAAATCATTTGCGATCACGCGTATTTAAATTGCTAGCGGACAAGAAGATAAAAAATAGGTTTTGCGACATTTTCTGAATGGGTAGGGTATAAACTGGAAATTTAAGGTTTCGGATTCGACATCGACCAACGGATCAATGTTTTCCGGCTAAGATTAACTACTATAATTGGGTTGACATGAGTATAGAGGCGCCTTGGACTTTTTTCAATGTGGTTCAAAATGGGTTAAGTAACGTGCATAAGTAGTTTTTTTTGTTCGTTACTACCGCAGAATCGGTTTAGCGCCCGTAAAACCTCGTAATTCTATTGCCGTGAGCCCGTAACGAAATCACTTAATCAGGTGATGAACCTTAGATGCATTAAATACATTTAAGTGATTTTGGGTGGTAAATCTATTATAATATGTGGATTAATTTATGAAATTTTGAAAATAAAGCAAACATATGAGATAAAAAAAACTTTTACTAAAACATAATAAGAAAAAATCACTCATATGTTTTCAAACAATTGTCCAAGTTGCACTTTAGGTGGATTAGTTTTTAGATAAGATGAAATGTTTAATTTAAATAACTGATAATCAAAAGTAGGGGGAAATACTAGTTCAGGGAGACTATTCCATAATCTTGCTGTTCTTGGGAAAACTTGGGAATTTCCAAATCTGTTTGTTCGCAAAAAACTATAGATACAGAATATGAATGAATGAGCCTTTTGTGAAGTGGTTAATACTTTTAACAACAAATATTTTTATTATACTTTTTATTCAAATATAATCAAATCAGACAAATTATTTTTGATACATAAAGTTTTTTTTTAAAATTACAATTCCATATTTATTTCTATATAAAGTAATATTATATCAGTTATATGGTTTTATACATATAGAAATAAAAATGTCTTAATCCATTTGAATTATATTTAATCACCAAAAATCATTATGGAGCAGTTATAGACGTAATTAAATTTATATTGTAAAATATGTTGGAAAATTTACCAATTGTAATTTTTTATCAGCAATCCAAACGGATCCATTTTCACCGATCTTAGCAGCATCAATTAAATATTTTCCCATTTCAGATGGCCTTTTTTGTTAAATATAAAATGATATATAGGATTAAAAAAAATAATTTTCGTAATTATCATTAATTAAAATAATAAAATTAACGATTTGACACAAGTAATTATGTCTAATGATTTTGATTTTACTTACGAATTTGATTTAAAATGGCTTAAATCTACCAGGAATTTATTACCAACATCATCAGAAATTCCTTTTTTCTCTAAATTTAACGTCAACGGTGTGATTGTTTGAGCTGGACATACTGTTATAAATTTTATTCCATGTACATTGTAATGATATTCATGCTGTATTATGTTGTATATATATAGATATATATGTGATTTATTATGTAATTTATTTTTATTTATTCAATAAAATACAATTTTGTTACCGAAAACGATCTCATGTATCCAACAAGTGCATGTTTAGTTGCAACATATACGGGAAATGCATAAAATGGATCTAGACCGGCGACTGATGAAACAACTGCAATTACACCACCTTTACCAGTTTCTGTGGATTTACTCATTAATTTCATTGCGTTTAATGTTGTATAAATGGTGCCAAGCTGTATACGTTTCGCCGATATATGAGAATGGGAAAGAAATATTACAATATATATATAAAATTTCAAACGATTAATATCACTTACAAGATTAATATTAACTGTTTCGTTAATTTTGCGTTCATCTAAAATTCCAGCAATACCGAAAAATATATCAATTCTTTGTAATTTTACGCGAATATCCTTAAATGTATCATTCACTTGCTTTTCATCCGATATATCTATTTTATAATAATAAATTTTTACATTTTTATTTAATCCTTTTAATTCGGTTAGTTTTTTATCATCTTCCGGAAACACATCAATAATCGCCAAGCACTTAAATAAGAAATTTTCATTATATAATTAATTTTTTATTTTTAATTAAATAACTAAAAAATAATATACACTTACATCAATTCCTTCTTGAATTAATTGTGAACTTGTTTCAAATCCAATACCACCTAAACCGCCAGTAATTACAATTTTTTTACCGGAAAATTCCATTGTTTTTTTTTCTTTTATTAAATAATATAATTTAAAAATTATACAAAATGCAAGAACCCTTTAATTCATTAACAATATATGATAACTACTGTAAATCAATGTTAAAGTTGACCAAAAAAATGAAAAAATTATAAAGTAAATATATTTAAAAGATTTTGAAATATTACACGCAGGGTGATATGGTTGAATTTTTGTTTTAATTTAAACCAGGAAAATAATCAATATATATACATGCGGTTGAATGGTAATAATTTTCTTCTTTATCTGACTTATGGGAAGAATTTTTTTAATAAATGAGAATGTTATAAATAAATTTCAAGGATTTGCAACTATAAAATCTCATTGAAGAAATCAACACGATTACGCGGTTTCATAACATTATAATTAACATTTAGAAATGTATTTATTTTTTTTTCTTAGAAAATTTATCATCATACTGTAAGATATTTTCAATAATTAAAAAAAAAATTATTCAAACACATCAAATGATAATATAAATAATTAACAAACAAATTTATAATATACTGATAACAAAATTAGTTATCTTATATGAATTATGCTGGTTTACGCGAAAACGTTTTTTTGTTTTAAATAATATTCTCATATAATTAAATAAAAAAAAAAGTCTAATTAAAATGAATTATTTCTATATTATGTGATATACACATGCATGATATTATATATGATGAACCAAGACCTTTATATAAATGTTTTAAGATTAATGTTTTCACCCACATCAGCACTTCAGCATAGTGCGTATTCGTGTATTGTATAAACTTGAATTTATGAATTTCTTATAAGTTTTTATTTTTTATGTTGCTTTCATAAACTAAAATTTTATAAATATTATGAAAATATTTTATTTATTTAATAAAATTAATTAATTTGATATTTTGATATTAAAATCCAAAAATTTAAAAACGTTTTTGGTTGTTTTTTTTTTTGTTGGTTGGTTTTCAAGCTATTTCGCTGATTTATCTCTCAATTCCGCTGTTTTTCGATTAGGATCGCAGAATTCATCATCATGCAATTTATAAAATTTTATAAAATAAAATTAATATTAAAAAAAGAACCGCTACCAGACTAATACCGGTACGTACTGGTGGCCATGGGGGTTAAATGGGGCTTATGTTTATTACTAATCAACTACTTATACAATTTTTAATATAAAATTATGTGCTACAATAATATATTCAAATTCATTCCCAAGAACACCATTGGATTTGTACAGGAATTCTTGAATGGGATGGGATTAGTAAAAAATGCCCAATACAAAAATCTTTCCTCAAACCTCCAGATCTAAAATTTCAACATAACGAGCAATGTCTAATCATTTATTGGATTTGTATGTGCGGTCCTGAATGGGATGGGAATAGAAAATATGTTTTTGAATATCATTTTGCTCCTGGATGGGATCAGATCACGAAAAAAATTTCCGAAATGTAATTTTTTGCATTTAGTACCAAACCTCAATATCGAAATATTCAAGCAAATATCTTCAAAATTCATTGAAATTCTGTAAATTTGGAAGGGAGGAAAGGGAGTTTGAATCGAGGAGTGACAGGCCCCATCTTAGAACTTAACCAGTACATACAAACAACCACATCAAAAAAACAATGATGATAATTTCAACCAAATCGGTCGAGTAGTTTCCGAGGTAAACTTAACCTAGCGATCGAAAGAAATCGAAAACATTTTTCATTGATTTTTCACTGTAACAAGTTCCAATTTGTGTTTAAAAGTGATAAAAAACGTACCGTACATTTTTTTTCGAAAACACGAATAACAAAATTGCACTAAATTGCGCATTTTATCTACTCAGATTTTGATTGTGTGATACCGTTATACACAATCGCAAACTCCACCCATTTTGTTATGTTTTCAAGCATTGTTTGGTGAATGTCTCTCAATTTCGCTATTTTTCGTTTAGGATCACAGAATTCATTATCCAAAAATTTATAAAATTTTATAAAATAAAATACAAGAAAATATTTTAAAATAAATTTTATTAGATAAAATTAATATTTAAAAAAAAAATATATATTCAGATTATGATCACCTGATTGAAAAATCTCGAGAATCTGCCATTGTGGCTGATTTTCAAGCAATTTTGCTGATTTGTCTATCAATTGTGCTGTTTTTCGATTTGGATCGCAGAATTCATCATTATAAAATACTGAATTTTTTTTTTTAATTTATTTGTATGAAGATATTTTAAACCAAAATTTTATTTAATAAAATTAATATTTTAAAAAAAATGTCTATTCGGTTATGAACGCCTGATACAAAAGTGGAAAAATGCACCCATTTTCGTTGTTTTTTTGACTGATTTTCAAATTATTTTACTGATTTGTGATCCAAGTTCAATTATTATTAGCGATTAGGAACAATTAGCAAATTTTAGAAAATAAATATTTTGAAACTTTAAACAACTTCAACTTTCGATCTCGTAATGGAAATGACTCGAATTGTTTTAAAATGGAAAGAACGGGTCTTTTTGGGAGGAATGCAAATAAAAACAAAAAAGGAATTGTAGAAAAGATTACTTGTTTCAATTTCAATTAACTTTTTTTGTTCTCACAGCTCCATTAGATTATGAATTTTGAAGATTTATTAACAAGACCATAATTAGATTAAGGATATACCAAAAAAACATATCGTATCTCTCTTATTCCATCTCTTGAAGCTAGAATTTTAACTAATTCTAAAATAATTTAACAAATTTTTGGTTTTTTTTTTCTATTTTATTTCATTGCATTTTATTATTTTAATTAATGTTTTTATTTTTAATATTTTAATACATTGACATTTTCTATAAAAACAAACCAAAAAAAAAAAAAAATAAAATTACAAAATAAAAAAAAATTTGAAAGGATGCAAAATTTTAAATAAATAATTGCGATGCAACAAAAAACAAAAAGGAATAATTTAAAAAAAAAACAGGAATATAAGGAAAAAGAAAATTAATTTTTTTTTTATTTATTATATATTGAATTGAATAAAAAACAGTAAATTCTTTATCATAAGATTAATTTTTTTTAATTTTTGATATTTTTTCAATTTATCAAAAATGTCAATTTAAATTTTATCCATTCTTATTATTATTTTTTTTATTATATATGCAATTCTAGAAAAAAAAAAAAAGAAAAAAAAATGGATATATAAAATATCGTAAATATAACATTTATAATAATAATAGTAATAATAATAATAATAATAAAAATAATTAATATTTAATAATTAAAATAATTATAGCAAAAAGTAACAAAGCAATTTATTTTTTTTTTCTCTTTTATAATTTTAAATTTATATATAAATAGGATTTTTTTTTTTGTTTATCTTCATTTTGTTTTTTCAAAAATCATTATTTATTCTTTTTTTTTTTTTTTTTTAAATATATATTTTTAATAATAAATTTGAATTTCTTTTTATTTTATTTTTTTTTTTTTTGTGAAAATCAAAATATTTTATCAGAATATTTATTTAAATAAAAAAGAAAAAAAAAAAAAAATTGGAAACAGCAAATAAAAAATAAGCTATTGGAAATTATTTTTATTTTTATTTTTTTTTCATAAATTTGATGAATTTTTTTTTTTAATTATTTATTTATATGTGCTTAAATATATTTAATTATTATTTTTAAAGTATTTTATTTTTATTTTTATTTTATTTATTATTATAAATGAATATTTAAATTGTGTATTTTTTAATTAATTTCATATGAAAAGAAAAGCCAAATTTTTGTTGTTAAATAACACATTTTTTTTATTTTTGTTTTCGTTATATTTTATTTATATTATTTAATTATAATTTTAAAAATAATAATAAAAATACATAAATTAAAAAAAATGTATTTTTATTTTAGTTTTTTTTTTTCTTTTAAATAATAGTGATTAAAATAATAACAGTAATATTAATTAAAAAAAAAATACTAAACACAAAAAAAAAAATAATTTCAAAATTGCTAATTCAATACTCAAAGCAATATATATAAAAAAAAATAATTAAAAATAGTTGTTAGTTGTATTTAAAATAATAATAATAATAGAAATTAAAATTTTGACTGAATTAATTTCGAAAAAAATTAAATCAAATTAAAATAAAAACACACAAATAGAAAAAAAAATGTTCATGAATTCGAATTTATAAATTTAGGGTTTTAAAACAACAAAAATAATATTTTATTTGTAAATAAAAAATATTTGTTCGTAGTTAAATCAAATGAATTATAAAAAATAAAAAAAAAAAATACAAATAAATAAATAATTACAAAACAATATTCAATTTTTTTTTTTAATTTATTTATTTTTAATATTTCTTTAATTTTGTAATATTTCTTAAGAGAAAACAAACATTAATTTGCGTTATTTCTTCTTTTGATTTTGAATTACTTATTTTATTTAAATGTTAAGAAAATAGAAAAAAAAAAAAATATTAAAACAAAATTAATCATCAAATCGTAATTTTTCATAATTTTATTGTAATAAGAAATATATACTAAAAATTAAGTTGTTTTTATGTTCGATATTTTATTCTATATATAGAAGAAAAAAAAATAATGTATTTTTTCGTTTATTTTATAATCTATTTAAATTTTTGTTCGTTTGGGTCTCTCTCTTCATTTCTATCATTAGAGACCAAAAAACATACAACAACAGTACAAAATTTCTTCTTTTTTCTTTTTTTTTCATTTTAATCTATCATCTAATTTAATCAGCAGTTAAATCAATTACTGGATGCTGGGGTTGTTGTAGCTGTTGCTGTTCTTCTGAAATATTATTATTCATCATAATGTCGTCCAAATTTTTATCATTTGTTTCAATGAATAATTTTGTGCTTTCAATAATTCCATTATTGTTATCATTATTATAATTCATAAGATCAACATCACAACCATTACCATTAATTGTGGTGACGACCGTTTCTTCTTTATTCACTAAAACCTCTTTATTATTATTATTTGTGATGGTTTTTGTTACTGTTGTTGTGGTTTTTGTTGCTGACACCGATTTTCTAACACCATTTTCAACGGTTTTCTTTTTAATTGTAGTGGCGGCAGTGGTAGCAGCACCACCGGTTGAACGTTTTGCTGCTGCCGCAGTGGTGGTGGTGGTGGTGGTCGCCGATGATGATGGTCTTTTACCAATTGAACTTGTATGTGTTGTGGTTCCATTGACAGCTGCCGGTGGTTTCGGTTTTGATGCCGATAGTGGTTTAGTTGGACTCTGTAATTAAAATTTGGATATTGGATATTAAAATTTGGAAATTTGGGGTTGGGGTTGAAATAATTTAATTTCTGTATAAGGTAAATTCCTTTTTTTTTCATAATCAAGTAAAGTGTTAACAAAACGACAATCGAAAAAGAAAAAGGCAACATTTCAATTTAGAGAAAAGCTTTGAAATAATAATATTGTGAATACTAAGACAGCAGGCCAAATATAAAGGATTGCCTTCTCAAGTTAGCAAAAATTAAGAAAGAATGATTTCATAAAGCAATAATTTGCAATCGCAATTGAATTAAAAAAAATAAATCATCAATCGATGAATCCAAAAAAATATCAACCAAATAAAATACGATTAGATTACATAAATTGGGCTGGGTTACAAGTCCCCAAAACACCTGACCCCTCGAGGTTATTTTGCTACACCCTCAATCTGTTCGATATTCATTCATTGGCCGAGCTCAGGAACCTGGCCAATTGAATGATGGTTATGTACATAACTTCATCAGACATTGAAAATAGTTTGCCTATGGTCCCGAACCTTATACCTTTGATTCGCTATTACAAATCTATTGCTTCACATTCACATGGAATGTGCTTCGCAGTTTCCTCCTCCACGTGGCAAGGCCTACAAGTGGCCTTTTCCAACGATTTCCATCTTATGTAGATGAGCTCTTGGATTATAGTGTTCGGCTAAATAGCCGATCACTAGTCTAGTGTTTATTTTGTTTCGGCTGAGAATTTGTTCCATCAGCCCTTTCAAACACATAGGAATAAAGATTTTCGAGTGTCTACAGCCATCGGTGTCATTCCAGTGCTTCTGGGACTGCCGCGGTTATCTTAATATTGCCTGTATCACTGCATTAGCTAAACCACAAAATGGCCTGGGCTGAATGTTGGTCTGAATGTGAGAGCTGTCTGATACGATATAGATCTGTTAATATTTATATACCTTATCCCTAAGTCATCTAGCCAGCTGCCGGTGATGGTTTGACACTCTAGATACACCTACTCTAACTATAGTTGTGTGTACAGTCTGCCTAGCCTCATTTTTAATAAATATATGTAGTGGCAGAAAATTAAATCTTACGTGTTTAATTTTATATGTTTTAATTGATCACGAGCGCATTGTACAACAGAGCAATTGAGTTAAACCAAATAATAAGTTTTTTTAATAAGACTCTGGTTGAGAAGGAAATGAAAAAATAAACAGATAATTTTCCTTAAGATATTAGACGATGTTAAATAATATGATTTTAATCCCCATTTTCGTTTACGTGACAAAACTTTTCTAATTTCTCCGATATAAAAAAAAACAAAATTACCTTTGTTCCTTCCACTTTACGTAATGTTGATGTAACTGTCGTTCTTGGTGATGCTGCTGGTTTACTAGTAGCGCCGGCCGCAGTAGTACTCGTCGATGTACGTTTATTCACAATTTCTTTTGTTTGCTTATCATTGCTGGTGTTCATCAATCTATTTGGTGAAAGTAATGTTTTAGTTTTGGTTGTTGATGGCGTATTATTAGCCGTTAATGGTAACGTTGGTGTACGTGGTTTCGGTGTTGCGCCCACTTTTGAAGCCGTTAATCTGGAACACACATGGAATAAATATTTTCATATAAAAAAAAAACAAACAATTTTCTTATAAAAATAAGATGTCTAAATATTAATGCATTTACCTAGATGTTGTTGTTGATGTTGACGTTGTTGCAGGTCTACTGCCAATTGTTGTTGATGTTGTAGTGGTCGTTGTGGTTTTACTAACCATTGGTTTAGTGGCAGTTTTTGTTAATAATGTAGAACGAACGGTTGTTGTGGTTGTTGCTGCCGTTGCTACCAAAGGTTTGGTTGCCGATTGTTGTTTTGTAGTGGTGGCCGTGGTGGCTGATGGTGAACGTTTCGATATGTCACCATTTAAAAGTGGTTTTTTAGCGGATAATGTTGTCGTTGTTGTTTTCTTTTCAATTGGTTTTTCTTTTGTTGTGACGGGGGTGGTGGTGGTTGTGGATGATTTTGGACGTGGTGATGACTTTGTTGCCGATGTTGTTGTTGAGGATGATTTTGCCGCTAAAGTAGATGTAGTTGATTTTAATGGTTTCGATGTTGTAGTTGATGATGTTATTGTACGTTTAGCAGCTGTTGGAGTTGTGGCTGCCGTTGGTTTTGGTGAAGTTTTTGTTGTTTTGCTTGAATCAATTTTCTTAACATCAATTTTTGATTTTGGCGTGGTCTTTGCTGTTTGCTTAACAGTAGCGGCTGTAGCTACAGCTGCTGTTAAACCAACAGCTGCTATAGCTCCGATTGACGTTAGTATTGGTTCTTTTGGTATTTCTTTTGTATCGTCAGACGACGTAGCAACGGCAGCATCTTCAGCAACAATAATCTCATTTTCTACTTTAATTGGTTCTAAACTATCATCTTCTTTTGGCGCATTATCAAAGTTCGACGGTGGAGCTGAAGCGGCAGTAGAAGCAGCTTCTAACACTGCATTAATAGTTTCGTCTACAATTTTTTCATTAATTCCAATGTCCGATGATGATTCTTGTTGTTGTAATTGGTCTCCAATTAAAAATTCAGAATCATCACACATTTGTGGTTCTTGTAATTGTTTTAATTGTGACGCTGATTCAACTTCCGTAAGTAATGATGCGGCTTCTGATGCTAATTCTTGGACAGCTTGTACAATTGATGATGCCGTTTGATGCACATCATTCAATAAATCAGATTCTGGTTTATCCGATTCCATATTATCGGCTTCTGGTTTATCCGATTCTAAACTATCGGTTTCTATTTTATTTTGTTGTTGTTGTTGTTCCATTAAGAAATCATCAACGGGTTTATCTGATTCGGGTTTTTCATCATCGTTGTTCATCATTAATTGATGATTATCTAATTGTTGTTGTTCAACATTTAAATCATTCAAGAATTTCGTTTCACTTTCCGGTGAATACATATCTTCTTCTGGTTTTGAAATCTCATCGGCTGCTTGTTGTTGTTGTTGTTGTTGTTGTGGTTTCATATCGAATTCGGTATCTTGTATTACAAAATGTAAATTATCTTTATCGGTTGATTCTAATAAATTGAGGGATTCGGCATTATCATCCACATTTTCGGGTAATTGTTGTACAGTATTTAAAATCTCTTCAAATGGATTATTTGCGGATACATCATTATAAAATGATGTACTCATTGGATCTTCCACACGTAACGAATTCAATAATTCTAATACTTTATTGTCCGAATCTTCATTTATCGCTTGTTGCTGCTGCTGAGGATTACTTTCGTCGTTTACCATCATCATCATCGAATCCATTGGCCCATCCTCGTTGAACGGCGTTGATGGTGATGACAATGATGATATTGTTGTCGATTGTATTTTTAATTCGTATTCGGGTGCCAAATCCATTTTTTCATCACCGTGCATGGCTTCTTTGAGATTCATTTCTTGATACGAACATTGTGAACTTGATGAGCTTGGACGCTGTGGTTGTTGTTGTTGCTGTTGTTCCTCATCTTTAGTTTTATTTTCTGTATCTGTAGTTGTTGTAGTTGTAGTTATTGTTGTTGTCGTTGATTCCGTTCCTAATCCTAAAATATCCGATGATTCATTAGTTTTTTCGGTGCCATTTTCCATGGACCACGTTGAGGTATCTAAATTTTCAATCTCTTGTGGACGCATAGACACATCTGCATCAAAATCATCTTGATTTGATGGAATTGATACACCATCATAATCACCAATAGACTCAACACTACGTTTACTTGGACTTTGTGATATTATATCATCTTTAATGCGTTGTTCAAGACGTCGTCGTAATAAAAGTTCAACATTATTATTAATATTATAATTATCATTTTGTGCAATTTTATTTAAGCTATAGCTATTTTTTGTGTTACTATTAAGCGAAAAATTAAAACCGTCATTACCTCCATTGGCTATAAGATTTGCAATTGGACTTATTGGTGATGTACGTTGTGGTGATATTGGTACAAATTCTTTTGCATCTGGATTCAATTGTGATGCCATCATTTCTTCTTCAGTTAATTCCTCCAAATCTTTAGGATGAATATTTTCTTTTTGATTAATAAAACCTTGATGATTATTATTATCAACAAATTGTTCTTCTTCTTCAATGTTTTTCAACGATTTTTCTTGTTCTAATTTTACCAATTCAGGTTCGGGTTCCTGATCGTCATGTAATAACTATAATTTTTTTTTTTTTTTTCAATTTTAAATAATTAAATAAAAAAAAGATATAAATGATTATTAATAACAAATATATAAATAAATTTATTTTGAACCAAAACAAAAACAAAAAGAAAAAAATTCAAAAATTAAAATTTAAATGTCAAAAATCTAAAAAAGAAAAGTATTAAAAAAAAAATTAAAATATTTTTCAAGTATATTTACATCGTGAGAAATGTCTGCCTCCTCCGATTCAAATGCCAATTCTTTTGTAATCAATTGTTCTTCTTCTTTTTCTTCAGCATTAATATGATCAGCATCTACATTACCAATAGCATCATTACCATCACGATCATAATAATCATCAATTTTATTATTGGTATCACCAATTGATTGAACCGAGTCACCACCAATTACAAATTGATTATTTTCCGCTAATGTATTACCAATACTGTCACCATCCGGACTACCAATTGTTTTATCAATATTAATATTATTATTGTCAATTACCAAAGGTTCGTTATCGTTGATTGTCGTTTCTGTTGTTATTGTTGTTGTGGTTATCGTCGTTTCAACGTTTTCAATGTTTTCACCACCACCCTCAACTACTAACGTATTTGATTTTTCTTCAATGTCGCCGCCGACACTGTTTGTATTATTTACTTTTATATAATTCCAATCGTCGTCGGATTCCTCAGCACTTTCAGTTGCTGCTGCTGTTGTTGTTGTTGTTGTGATTGTTGTTTGGGTTGTAGTAATTTCTTGATGATTTTCTTTATTTGCATCTATAAAAATAAAATTAAAAAAAAAATTAAATTACACGATTGGAAAATGTAATAAAGTATAAAGAATTTTTTTCTTTATAAACTAAATGTAAAATATCAAAGATTTCCTATTTTAATAAATTCATAAAAAAATTAATAGTATCCTATGCTTGCGAACGTTTTTAGATAGTCGGGAACGGGAATGAAATGGAACCGGCATTAAAAATTCTCACATCAAGATGTGATCCATCACAAATGTTTTAATTGATGAGAATTTGGGTATTGATTATATTGAAGATTATAATATTGAAGATTATAATATGAATATTGAAGATTTAAAAATTGCATATTGGTATTTGATTGTCTTAAAATAAATCTCATGACAACACATACAAGTTAAACAATGGAAAATAATAAGATAGAAATTCCTTCGTCTTTAATTCATTTATAAAAAAAAACCCCACAATCATCAGCTCGGACTTTATTCCACATACTCGGCTATGTTACGATACAATTAATTGTTTTCGATTAATTCGTTTATTTCAACATTACAATTAAATTTGTTAATTGAATTTCTTGTATTTCTTGTAACCAAAATAAGAATAAGTTTTTTTTTTTTGCATTCAATTTGACAATCATCAAAATTTGATATGTTTCAAATGAAATTAAGATATTGTTAACATTTTTATTTAAATTAAACAATTTATTTCTATTTAAATCGTTTACCAAAATTAGTCAAAACACAATTTTGCGGTCGACAAAAAGAAAAAAAAATCCAAGTCACAAAATATGTAAAAAAAATATCCACCTTTTCAATCAATTTTATTTTTTTAAGATTTCACCCACAATTAATCAATGATTATAAAATAAACATGATTATTAAATTTAGTAAATTCAATTATTTTATATTTATTAGTATTTAATTAAATTAATTATATAATTGCGATATTTTTATTGATTGAACAACACAATAAAATACACACTTTTTGTTTTTGTTTTCAAATGAAGGTCATTATGAGCGTGCACATTAATTGTCAAGTTGAGTTTCAATTGTGATTTATTAAAATATAATTCTTTAGATTACAAGTAAAAATAATTAATAAATAATTCAAATATCCAACGATATTTTATTTTATGTTCAATGCCCCCACATTAACAAGATTTCTAATAATAATTTACATTGGTTTAATTTACATTTAATTTTTTAAAGTGAAAACAATTTTTATTAATTTGTTTGTTTTTTTTTTTTGGTTTCCCAACCATACATCCAAAAATGATTAATTTATTATAAAATAAATATTTAATGCATTTATTTTGTAATTCTGAATTATCTTCTGTAGGTGCAAATTTAATAAAATATTACTTGCAAGAAAAAAATATTAAAGTAATAAACAGGAATTATTTTCTCTGTACTTGCTTTGAATTTATATAAATTAAATGTTATAAAGTTGATGAATGTATTAAGAAATTTATATCGTTTTTTTTTTATAAGTAATAAGAAGGAAAAATATAATTTATATATTGATTACAAAATAATATATAAAAAAAAAAAAAAAGTGTTGTTTAAAATCAAAAAAAAAAAACAAAAAATGTATATTAATGAAATGTGTGTTTGTGTGGATGTTGGATTTTTTTTTTTTTTATAAATTTTGAAAATGATTATTGAATTTTTGCAAAGGCGGTGTCAGGTTGTTATTTGTTAGCAAACCAATCGAATGTTATTTATAAAATACTTAATACAATTTCTTATTAATTTTTATATTTTCATTGCAAAACAAAAATTGCATTTGAATTTATGTGAAGAGATTATTTATGGATACAAAATTTATTAAAATTGTATTATTATTTTTTTTTTGCTTGATTTTGTAGCATATCAAGTGATATAACATAAATATAAAATTAATTAGTCAATATGTCGATAAGGTTGGAAAACATGAGGTTTTCAAACATAATGTTCTTTCATAATGTCCACAAAAGGAAAATTGGAAATATTTTCCTGCACGATATTCGTCGAATAAATGTAAAATAAATTTCCTAATTAACACACACAACAAGTATAGGTAAAAAATTTCACGATGTAGTGCTAGTTTAGTATTCCGGAATGGATATCGCTTACGGCATAAATCAGTACATTGTCAAAACGGGGCGATATTCCGACAAATGTAATTAGTTAATTTGTAAAAAGAAATTGGGTGTGCGGCGGATTAAATTTTCCTGAAAATCGATTTTTCAGAATTTTGAATTTTTTAAATAACGATCCTAATTCTATAACGTTTCTTTAATTTAAATTTTTTATACATTATTCGAAAATTCAATCAATTTCGGATATTTCATAAAAGGAAATCGACCCATTGGTTAAAACCATAACCATAACCGATTTTCCAAAAAGTGTACCTACAATTTTGTCTCGTTTTTGCTCACTTTATATTGTTTCTTTTTATTTCCTCAGGCTGTCAAAAATGGGACAACATTTTAAGTACAATTTTTGGAAAATCGACTATAGCTTTTGAATGTATTTATTGAATTTTCAAATAGTGCAAATAAAATCAAAAAATTGGAGAAAAACTATGGCTATAATTGGCTGAAACATCAAAAATTCGGAAAATCGATTTTCAGGAAAATTAAATTAGCGGCAAACCCAATTTTGTTTTCAGAAGTTAACTAATTACACAGGTGCCTTTTGGAATATCATCTCATTTTGACACTATTGCTAAATTTTTTCACCGCTCGTTCTTGACAATATGCTTTGTAGATATTTATAACAAAATGACCCTATCGTTAATAACATTTTAAAAAGAATTTTGATGAAATCATTGTGTGAGAACACCCACCGAACAGCAACGGAATTACAAATTGAAAAATAAGCGATTGTTTGAAAATTCCGGAATGCTTTTATCGAACCCAAATTTTTACTCCATTAAAATTGGTGGTGCTAATCGAATAACCCATTTTTTCGGATATTTTTCAATATTTCGTGTCTTTGGTTATTCATTTTTTTTAATCAATTAGATTTTTATTTTATTTTTTAATTATCACACTATCACTACACCACACAACAACGCTATATTATTAATATTATAAGTAAACAAAAACCGAACCAATAAAACATAAGATTGTTTCATTTCAGTTCAATGCCAAAACCATAGTTCGTTTCTTTACCAAAAAAAACCAAAAAAAAAAAAAAAAGTAAACCAAAAAACAAATACTATTGAGCCATTTTTCAACACTCTATTTTGGCTGTTCAATACGCCAAATAAAACTTTGAAGAAAAAAGTGTTGAGACATTAATACTATAAATATAAAATTAATACTATAAAGTAATACTATAAATATAAAATTGAATACTATAAATATAAAACAATTGAATTAACTAAATTCAATAATCATGCGTAATATATAATTTAATTTTTGATTAATTGTGGGTGAAATAAAAAAAGAAAAAAAAAAAAATAAAATTGATTTAAAAGGTGGATAATTTTTTATAGCTTGCATATTTTGTGACTTGCATTTATTTTTTTTTATCGACAGAAAAATGGTGTTTTGACTTATTATTTTGGTAAATGATTTTGGCAGAAATAATTCTTTTAATTAAATTAAAAATTTTAACAATATCTTTATTACATTTGAAACATATCCTTATTGCCAATTTTGTTGATAGTCTATAATTTAATACAAAATACATTTATTCTTATTTTGGTTATAAAATAAGAAATTCTATTAACACATTTGGTAAATACGTTGAACAAACTGGTGTTTGTTGAGTATGGAAAAATGTCTGTGCTGACGTTTGTGAACAAATAGGCGAATGTATTTGTTGTAATGACTGATGTTCAAGAAATTTTTATAAACAATGTCCAGATAAAGTAACTTTTAAAGATAAGATTACTTCCAATAAAAGGGGAACAAAATATTTTTGGACTTTAGTTAAATCTATTCAGGGTAATTTTGTTCAAAAATCTTCAGTTGCACCATTGAATAATGATAGTGGAACTATATTAACCGAACCATTAGAAAAGGCTAATCTTTTAGCATCCATATTTTCAGATAATACAGTCCTCAATGATAGTAATATGCCTATTCCAAATATACCTAATACGAATTTTCAAATGAAAAATATATATTTCAGAGTCAGGGCTGTTTCCTCTTAGAGATATAGATGTTCATAAAAGTACTGGAGCTGATGGCATTCCCCTAATTGTTTTAAAAGAATGTGCATCTACTTTAGTACACCCACTTAGAAAACTCTTTCACAAATCATTTTCGAATGGAATATTTCCATCATCTTGGAAAATTGCTAATATCACACCTATTTCAAAAGCGGGTACTAAAAGCAATCCTTCCAATTATGGCCAATAGCCATAACATCAATACTTTCTAAGGTAATGGAGAAGATAGTAAATCGTATGATTGTGCAATATCTCGATGATAAAGAACTTATTAGTGATTGCCAATATGGCTTCAGGCCATATATAAGACATTAATATCCAAATGCCATTCATTTGGATTAGGGGACACATTCTGTAAATGGGTTGGGAACTTTTTAGCTAATAGGCATATTAAGGTTGTACTAGATGGAATAAGTTCCAAACTTTATCCGGTTTATTCTGGGGTACCTCAGGGTTGTGCTCTATCGCCCACTCTCTTTTTAATTTTTATTAATGATCTTTTATCGATAACAGAAAATCCAATGCACTGTTATGCAGACGATAGTACATTACATTCTTCGTATGAACTACATCGTAATCATAATGCGAATCAAATGATTTAGTGTCGCCAGAAGATGATTTCCTCAATTAACAAAGATTTAGATTTAATATCTAATTGGGGAAGGATAAACTTAGTAGAATTCAATCCATCTAAAACAAAGGCATGTTTGTTCTCAAACAAACGATCCATAAATGTTGACCCAATACTTATGCATAATACAATTATTCCACTTATATAATACAATTATTACCAATTATTCTAAGGACCTATTAAATTTGGGAATATCTTTGTCAAACAACTTTTCATGGAGTAATAATATAATAATGGCAGCTAAAAAGGCAGCTAGTCGCATTGGATTTTTAAGAAGACCGAAAGAATTTCTCAATTCTGAAAATTTAGCATTAGTTTATAGGTCTTTTATAAGACCACTTCTAGAGTACAATTCCTACATATGGGCTGGTGCACCAATTACTACCCTGCAGTTTAGTGACAGGATCCAAAAACACGCTATTTCGCTGATCAGAAATGAAACAATAACAAATTCCGTTGAATCATTGGATCATAGACGATCAGTAGCTTCATTGTGCACATTTTATAGGTATTATTACCATGAATACTCTAATGAAATTTTAAAGCTAATTCCTGAGCCAATTAGCTTCTCTTATAATTCAAGAAATTCAAAAAAGGCTCATTCATATTCTGTATCTATTAGTTTTTTGCGAACAAACAGATTTGGAAATTCATTTTTCCCAAGAACAGCAAGATTATGGAATAGTCTCCCTGAACTAGTATTTCCCCCTACTTTTGATTATCAGTTATTTAAATTAAACATTTCATCTTATCTAAAAACTAATCCACCTAAAGTGCAACTTGGACAATTGTTTGAAAACATATGAGTGATTTTTTCTTATTATGTTTTAGCAAAATTTACCACCCAAAATCACTTAAGTGTATTCAATGCATATAAGGCTCATCACCTGATTAAGTGATTTCGTTACGGGCTCACGGCAATAGAATTCCGAGGTTTTACGGGCGCTAAACCGATTCTGCCGTAGTAACGAACAAAAAAAAAAAAAAAATGTTTTACTTTTTTGTTGTTAATAATCATTTTAACCAATCTCAATATCCATATTATGATTTCATTTGCATTTCCAACACCCCGATAAAAGAATAAACTCAATCTTAAATTTAATTCTGCTGAAATTTTTGCTGTGCGAAATTTGTAAAGAGGAAATCGAAAATAAATAAAATTAATGTACGTCTGGCTGTGACTTAAAATCAGTTGATGTCATGAAGCTCATTTTATTTTAGGATTTATTCTATAATCGGTTCCATTCCACCGACAATTCACCGAAACTTATTGTTTAGTTCCTTAATACTTAATATTTGATCCCAATTACATTTTTCCACCATGATTTTTTTTACTTCAACTGAAAATTCAAAATTTACTTAATATTCGTTGGAATCACTTCATTGAGATTATCAGGTTTCTTATAATTTTCAAGTTATAACGTTCGTTGTTATCGTATACACAATTTATCGTATTACACAGTAATAGTTAATAGTTATTACGAATTATAGCATTTTTAAATAAAAAAAAAATTTGTATTTATTTTTAGATTATGTTTTGTAGTTTTGTTATCGATAATCTTATATTTAATCATTTTCAAAACATAAAACGTATATAGCAATAAAAATAACATAAATACAATTTATATAAATATTGTGATAATAATCAATTATAAATAAAAATAGTAAATTATATTAAATTGAATTAATTTTTGATTTTTCAATGGAATAGGAAAAGAAAACAACAACAATAACAACAATAGTTTTATATATAAATATATAAAATATATCATTAAAAATTATTAACATAAAATATATAATAAATTTCTGGATAGAGAAAGATCTTTTAATGAAAAATGATTCATTTATTGATATATATATGTTGGAAAATACATATATCGTATATGAATTTGATATAAATAATTTGCTATTGCTTTGCTATAAAACCATATAATCATCTACCACAGTTGTCGTTCATCTCTTATTCAACCTCTTCTTCTTCATCATCTTCTTCTTAATTTTCAATTAAGTAAAGTTAATTTTAGATAAAAAAAAACTATATTACAATTTCTATTCATGGAATGAATATCTGCTGTCGAATAAATTTAAATACATACACCCATTACTATTCAACAAAAAAAAAACAAAAAAGTACAAAACCTACATAGACAATTTCAAATCACACATTAGTAGAGTCCCTAAAAACTTCATCCAGATATAGTATATTTTTATCTATTCTATCTATAGCTCTGTATAAATAAACTATGTAATATAATAAACTATATTTATCTGATTTATGTGGATTTATTAACGACTACGAAGAAAACGTTTTGTTATACGTGTACATATTTATATCAAAACCGTACCAAGACAAAACAATCCACCAAATGATGACGAAAAAATTATATAAATGTTGTTGCGAGGCAATTCGAAAAGTGTTTGTGTGTGATGTGTATATATTTATTTATTTATTTTGTGTTTAATTTAAAATTGGAAAATATTATTATGCGTACAAGATTTAAGGAAAACAAAATTAATAAATAATACCACAATACACAACAGTTTCAATTAGCAACAACTCTATAATAAAATCATATTTTTTAATGATATGGTATGGTGATTCCGAATATTAAAACGATAAATAATTTACTTTTTGACGGAATTAATACGAAACTATTAAACTTTTCATTTCATAAAAATTATCCCTCGAAGTATAGGATGATCCTGACATAAAAAAAAAAAAAAAAAGAAAAAAAAGTGTAACCGGAATTTTGGTGTTAAAATGCTCAATTCTGTTGGATCGTTTTGTGAGAAAACTATGTTAGGCTGGGATTTGCCACTTTTCCCATCTTCACGATGGCCACACTTTGTTCCTTCTTTCATTGTTCATGGCTTCCGCAAACACACATTCTAGTGAAGAAATTAGCTCGATAGCTTGTTCCGTTCGAGAGTTATTATGGCGACAACCACCCATCCATCTGGCGGGCGGGATTTTTTTCGCGTTTTTGGGATTGAAGAAGTTGGCAACGTCGATAAAAGTGATAAAAAAAAAAGTAGGTGTAAGAATTTTTATGACCATCCCGAAATCAATAGTTGGTCCTTCCTAAAGAGGTGACCAAGTGATAATTCTACCGAAGAGAATTTCATTGAATATCGACTTATGATTGATTTTCTGGGAAAAGAAATAAATTTACTTAAGGGAATTTTATTAGAAATAGACTGTTGGATGATTTTCTGTGAATAAAACCAGTTCTATTTCAATTAATATCATTGAAAATCGAGTTCTGAATGATATTCTATAAATATTCAAAATTCTACTTAAGGTTATTTAATTTAAAATCGACTCCTGGATGATTTTCTGTGAATAAAACAAGTTCTATTTCAGTTAATTACATTGAAAATCGAGTTTTGAATGATATT
Source organism: Dilophus febrilis (assembly GCA_958336335.1). Lineage (NCBI taxonomy): Eukaryota > Metazoa > Arthropoda > Insecta > Diptera > Bibionidae > Dilophus > Dilophus febrilis. The sequence goes on from OY284469.1 coordinate 40,203,802, forward strand.
TTTATAAAATTCTACAATCAAAATGTTTCAACTGAAAGGAATTCCATTGAAAATCGACTTATAAATGATTTTCTGTGATTCTACTTCATAGAATTTTGTTGGCAATCGACCTATAAATGATTTTCTGTGAATAGATAAAGTTCTACTTAAGGGAATTTGAATAAAAATCGAATCCTGAATAATTTTCTATGATTAGAACAAAAAAAATCGTATTTATGATCTCTAGAATGATCGCCCATATCGATCTAATGGGTATCATTATATAGATCATTTAACCGGAAAAATACCATTGCCATTTTTAATGTTCAATTATTCAGGAGTTTAAATGATGAAAAATTCAACATCATCTTAAAAAAACACCGTCAGTCTCAAATCAGAAATCCAATTGCATATGATAAAAATAAAAAAACCTTAAGAATTTTCATGGTTTTCTTATATCAATGTATATATAATTTGGTATTGATTGAATTGAGAAACATGAATTTTCAATCAGATTACCTAATAAATAACAATATTTTTATAAATTATGGATGTTTATGAAAATGAAGTGTTTACCTTGGGCGGATTAGAATATATTTCTTTTCTATTTATATATAGAAAAATTGTGTCTATAACCAAAACATTGGAATTGGAAATTAACTTCACTATAAAATAATCTATTTTTTTTTGTTATTGAATGGTAAAAATCGAATCGATAATAAATGGATTTGGCATAAAATTTCTATTTATTTATGTAGGTATGTGTGTTGTTATGTAGTGATATATAAAGAAAGTCTATCAAAAAAAAATGCATCGTCTGCGTCTGTTTAGCCATCAGCCAGACAAGACAACCCCTTTCTTTGTTTATACTTTTTTTTGTATCTTTTTGTCTTCTTGTTTTTATATTTGTGTGAAATCCTTTTTCAATAGACAAATAGATATATTTCATATATAAAAAATATAGTAATTCATATAAATATTGATTTTATTAACAATCCCCCCTCCCCCTCCCACATAAATTTATGAGTCTTTTAAATGGAATCTCAATGGATGAGTCACAGGTAATTTTATACGTAACATATATTTACAAAAACATGAATAATAATAAAAAAAAATATTCCAAAACAAGTAAATTATGAAATTTGTTGTTTATTAAAGAAAAAAAACGCATAATAAAAGATAATTTAAACCGCGCGCGTAAATAAATAAAACAACAACAACAATAACAAAACAACTATCATATAACCACATCACTTCGCTATTACCACCACACCACTACTACTACCAAAAAAACATTATCAAAAGAATGTATTTTTTATATTTGGGGTGCAGCTGTAATTTTTTAATTCCATCGTGTCAATAGAAATTTCTTGAATATACGTTTTAAAAACAATTTCAGAATAATTTGATTAGCCAATTTAAAAAAAAAAAAAAAACAACGTTTATTGTTTAGAATAATATAGAGAAAAAAAAGAACATTTTTTTAAAAGAATTTATTAATTTGATGCGGCGTCCGATAGGAAATCGAAATGATTGATCATCGAGATACAAAGAAAAAATTTAAAAAAAATTAACCTCACTATTTTAAGGATTTTTTTTATTTGGCTTGTGAAATAAATACTGAAAAATTTCCATACAAACACACACACACACATCAATCCAAAAACCTAACAGTTTATTAATAAATTCTGTTAATTTTATTAACTATCAATATTATTATTGGTGGTAATTTGCCTTACAATTCGAACATTTCAGAAAAAATTCAGAAAAAATAAAAATCACAAAAAAAACAACTAAAAACTTACCAATTGAATTTGATTAATATAATTTTTGTTTATATTGTTTTTTTTAATATATTTAAACAAATTGTTATTTTTTTTTTAGTATATTTAAATAAATTGTTATTTTTTTTATTGTAAAAACAATTTATTTACTGAATTTTTACTGACGGAACACACAAAACGTTTATTAATTTCACAATTTCACGCGTACGAACGAAATTGACAAAAATTGAATGAAAAAAAAAAAATCGAAAATCACAAAACAAAAATGCACACAACAAAAACTATTGAAAAAGAAATCCAAAAATGGAAGGAATATTTCAATTTCAAGGAAAACTAAACAGAAAAAAAAACCTTCTTTTTTACATAATCTTTTATGTTGTTGTTGTTGTTATTATTATTAGCGTAATTGAATAATATAGTAATTTTTGCTTTAATTTATAAATCTAATTATTCTTTAATTTTTTATTATTATTAAATAGGTTTTTGTTTTTTAAATATATTTTTAAAATAATAAATATTTTATATTAATAACAGAAATATTTTATTTAAAAAAAAAATCGCAGACCGCACACAAACGAACAAATAATAAAATATAAATAATAAAAAAAAAATTTTAAAAACCAACAAAAAAAAAGCAGCAGCACTCACACAATGAAACAAAAATGTATTTAAAAATAAAAATTGTATGTGCATATATATGGAAGAGAAGAGGCGAAGAGACAAACGACAAATATCATCCTCGCTGAACAGACAGACAACAAACACAAATACGAATTACGAAACACCGCGTACGAGGTTGTAAAAAATATTCTAATTTTAAAATTTCATGTCGTATAAAGAAAAAATAATCCAACAACAAATAAAAAGACTATGATTTTTTTTATGCCCATCTATTTCTACTTCATTATTATAAAAAAAAAACAATTTCATTGGGAGTGAAAAGAATAAAAGAAAAAAAAAACATTATAACGATTTTTTTTACACAAAAGAAAATGGTATCAAAATGAAATATATACATTTGAGTGCATGTAAAATATTTAACTGTATGTATATATAAAAAAAAAAAATAAAAGAATATATTATTTGCATAGGCATCTTACCGGCTACACACACAATCACATCGCATACCATTTATTATTCATCATGAAATTATATATATAGTGAATTCATTCGATTGCTAGTAAAATTTACATCACTCTTATTCATTCTTACTCTACTGCCACCGCACGATAATAAAGGGCATCAGGCGAGGTTAAAAAAAGCAACAATTTTTTGTATGCATTTATTATGTTTTCTTTCTATTTTTATCTTTTATATTTTATTCTACTTGGAGTGGTATTCACGTACGCATTTTTGTTTTTCTTCTTATTTTATTTATAGAATTATATTTATTTATTTATAGATGATTTATTTTTAATCGATATCGACATATTCTTTTATTTTTTTTTATAATGTGAAAATACAGTGCCGTTTAAATAGTATTGGAAAAATTATTCAAATATACTCGTTTAAACATTTTGCGTATAATAGGAATTATATTTATTATAATAGTTTATTAAATTTTGTATATTTTTTTTTAAAGGGAAATTCTTTGTATAACTTTATAGGATGAAATCCGAATTATGATTCGTATATAATTATGTGTTAAGAAATTCTATGTATACATTTCTAATAGGAAATTCTCTGTATTCTTTTCTAGTGGGAAATTCTTTAGATTAAATTTCTATTAGGAATTCTTGGGTGTATTACATTTCTATTGGGAAATTCTTTATATTAAATTTTCTAATAGGAATTTTTTTCTATAATTGTTTAATGGGAAATTCTCTGTATGCAGGTTCTAAAGGAAATTCTGTATATATTCAATTTCTAATAAGAAATTCCCCGTTTAATTTTATAATAGTCTCTGTTTAATTTTATAATATAGGAAATTCCCTATTTAATTCTCTAATAGAAAATTCTTTATATTAAATTTCTATTAGGAAATTATCTGTACAATTTCCTCCTGATATAGAAATTTCTCTATTTAATTTTCTAATAGAAAATTCTTTATATTAAAATTCTACTATCAAATGCTATGCATATAATTTTCTTAAGGAAGTTCAGTATAATTTTCTGACGGAAATTCTTAGTGTAATTTTCTGAAGGAAATTCTCAGTATAATTTTTTTTTCTAATAAGAAATTCTATATTTAATTTTCTAATATAGGCGAAGTTCTCTGTATAAATTTCTAATAAAATATTCTCTATATAATTTTCCTATTTCAGTATCAATCAATACCACAGCTATTTTTGAATTAAATAAAATTCAAATGAAATATATACAATTGAAATGACAATAAATCGACTTACCAAGATCTTGTTCTTGTACTTGATTTTGTTGTTGGTCATCATCATTAAAATCATCCATTTTATCGGACATTTCAAAGCATTCAGTAACAAATTCCTTTTGAAGAACCGCTTCTTCTTGAACTAGTGGTGGTTCATCCTTTTCAAATGGTTGTTGTGGTTGTTGTTGTTCTTGATCGTCTTGTTCGAGTAATGATTCTACTTGTTCATGTTCAGTTTCACGTTGAAATTCATCAAATGATTCTTTTTCGAAATCTTCCCGTTCAAAACTATATTCTTTTTTCTCTGAAAAGTCTAATTTATTTTTCATACCATCATGATCCTGTTGTGGATCTTGTTCTTGTTCCATTACATTAGGATCCATAATTAAATCTTCATTTGGAATAAAACCAATACCGCCGATAATTGGCATAAAACCATCATTCCCACCAGCAATAATACCACCGGCTGCGATCATCATTTCATTCATTAATTTATTATCGGATAATCCATCATTATTATTATTATTATTATTCATCATCGTTGTTAAATCCTTATCAATATCTTTTTCAGCAAAATTATCTTTAAATGTCGTTGAATCATTTGTAGCAAAATCCATAATATCTTGTGATTGTTGTTGGAATGATTCTTGGTGTTGTTGTTGTTGTTGTTGATCCAATATTATTGGCTGACCATCAACAGCCGTTTCCGGTCCATTATAATCAAATTGATCATCATCGTCACCATTAAATTCATAATTGTCATAATTTTCATCACGATGACGTTGTTCTTCTTTTGCTAAACCATTTCCATTTGTTGTTTTTATAAAATCATCATGGAAATGATCATCAATTTTAATCTTCCCAGCACCATCAATACCACCAACACCAGCAGCAGCACCAAATGCACCTCCTACATCTTCATGTCCATTATTACCACCACATAGAATGTCCGATTTCAATTCCTATAAAAATGTTAATGGAATTTTTTTCTTATTTTTATTATCTTCATTTCATTTTAATAATTGTTATAATAAATAAAATTTTTTTTTTTTTAAATATACCTGATTTTGATGACCATAATCACCATTACTATTATCGTATGCAGTCTCCATGTTGTCCAACGGCGATGGTATCACCGGCGATGGCCAAGAACTATTTGCTATTTGATGGGGGTCCTTTAGAAATACTATAATAATTGTTATATTATCAAGTGATCTTTGTTCAAGTGCTAGTTCTGATAATTTTATTGAAATTTGATCGATGTTATCTGATGATATAAAAAAAAAAAAAAACAGAAAAACCAAATCAATTAAGAAAGAAAAACATTATAATTTTTTGTAAAAAAAAAAATTCTTGAAAATAGTTTATGTAGCGAAAGAAATATTACAATTAATTAATTATTGATATGTTTTCAATTTTGTGATTCAGGGTATCGTTTTTTTTTCATGTTATTTATTTATATATACGGTTAACGATGCCAATTAAAAAAATAAAAGGTTTGTGTGTGTGTGTGTGGATATTTATTAGATTACTGTTCATTAATATATTATTAGACTTAAGTATATAATATTCAATTATTTTTTTGTCTATACAACTTTAATGTACTTCAATTATCATCACATATAAATTTCAATATTACCGCATTATATTGTACAATTATAATAAAATATAAAACAGTAATTGAAATCAATGGAAGTATCCAAGTTGTAAAAGAATATATCAATAGACAAATGTGTAATTATATAAATATATATTTTATAGTTTAATACAAAATAATAACTAACGATTGGTGATTCGATATAAAAATAAATATTCTTTTGGCGCAGATAATCGAGTCCGTTGTAATTTCTTCCACATAAAAAAACCGCATGCATTTTGTATATGTTATTACGTACAAACATAAATAATAGAATAGAAAAATCAACGGCCCCCTCAATGAAAATTATTATTTTGTTTTCTATAAAATACAATACAACATTTGTATTAATATATACTTATATATATATATAGATACACCCACCGCCGTAGAAAGAGTCACACAATAGAATTTTGACATTATTAGCATTTGTTCATTGATATTTAACATTTAATTATTTATTTTTTTAAATTTTTTATTTGTTATACAGTCAAACAATAATTATATATTATTAAAATCATAAAATATATCTGCATTTATTATTAATTATGAAATGAACCAAATAATAGCAAATTCATTGATTTCGTTGATCCGTCGGCATGGGTGCAAATAATTTTTGTATGTAATTTTCATATAATTCATTTTCCAATACAGTAAAAATAATGTTTTTTTTAATTCATTAATTGTGTTTTGGATGGTGTTGTTTTTTTTTGGTCTTTATTATTGTCTATACATTCTATGCGGCAATATTCTAGTTGCGACTCTTTCTTAGTCGCTGGGTGTGTATATATAAATAAAATATATTATTTTGTACGTCGAGATAAAAATAGTTTTTTTTTATTATTATTATTTTTAACATCATTAATTTAAAAATGTATGTAGGCATTACTTTAATAATATACTCTTAAAATGTAATGTATTTTACATGAAAAATACCTCCTCAGGTGTATGTATGCATATCTGTTATATAGATTGCACAATTTACGAGGAGTATGTATATATAAATAAATAAATAAATAAATATATTTTTATATGCCGATATGTGAAGTCAGTCTATGGACATTTAACCATTTATTACTACTCTTATTATTTTAACATGATTTATAATAGATTTTTATTTATTATACTATATAAATAATAAAATATTTTATATCGGATTTTTATTGAATTTAAAACAAATAACAAAAAAAAATGCATAATGCAATGAAGAAGAATATATAGAAAATATCAATGCTACTACTTTATTGCCAATTCTTATTATTGTTCGTCTTCTTCATCATCTTCTTCTTCTGTTGTAACTGTATTGCGGTTCGCCTAAAACGGATTGATTTTTAGTATACCACAAAAATGAAAAAAAAGTATCCAAACTATATACATTGAAAAAATCAAGAAAATCTTGGAAGATTCTCAATTTTGAATCAGTTTTACCAGTCTGGTAAATTTTTCGGAATGTTTCTCTATAATGACATCCATATTTGTTCATGATAAGGATCAGCACGTACTATTCTAAAATTAACCAGATGAAGAATACATTTTTTTGTTATTGCTGCAACCTTTTAAAACAATTAAATGATTTGTGTATCAATTAACTTTAGTTTTTGTCAGTTTTTGAAGAAAAAAAAAGAATTTAATATTCAGAAAATGGCATTTTTCAAGTGAATCAATCATCAAGATGACTCTTTGGTGTATTTAATAAAACACCCTACTTAATAATCCTGATAAAATTTCAATAGTTAAATTTAATTAAAGAATTATTGAATAAATACAACTAAATTCTTACGCGCATACACGGACACAATTTAATTCAATTTAATTCTATAAAAAGGTATTTAATGTAATATGATTTGATAGTTTTTTGTTTGCCATTTCGATTGACAAGTTTTATTTTCATCATTCATTCACCTGTTCTGATAATTCGGAGAACACTTTTGATAGGATTCAAATCAGGAGAATGAACGGACCACCAATGGATAGAATGCAGAGTGAATTTATAGTAAATACTTTGTTTATTTGTGGTAATTTAAGCAGCGTTGGTGTATATACAGTTTTTTTTCAACGTTTTTGGTTGACTCTTTAAATAATTGTATAATTTATAAATTTCAATAATGATGAACCAAAAGTTTAAATTTTCTATTATAATACTATATATTAATCTTTGTTTTTCTTCAGTTAACAAAGATTCAAAATCCATATCTAATTTGGTAAGGATAAACCTATCAAATTAAAGAACCATAAATGTCGACCCAATCATTATGAATAATACAATTTTTCCTCAATCTAAGAACCTATTAAATTAAATAATTTTACTTGGAACAATAATTTAATTATGGCAGCTGGTCGCATTGGTCGCATTGAGTTTTTCAGAAGGTCCAATAAATTAATTAATTTTGAAAATTTAGCACTGCTTAAAAAGCATTTATAATACCACTTCTAGAGTATAATTTTTACATTTGATCAGGTTCACCAATTACTGCATTTCACCATCCTTCTGTAATGCATCACTGCATTACAGAAGGATTAAAATTGATAATTTAATTCATCAAGAAACGTATGTAAATTAAATTTCTTTTCAATTAAATTTCAAATTTAAAATCAGTTATTTATTTATTTTCAAATGTATTAAATCAATTATAAACTATGTGTACTACGACTATATCCTTCATTCAGACAATGTCGCAAAACGTATTTTTTATCTTGTTGTCCAAGCAATTTAAATCCGCGTGATGGCAAATGATTTTGTTCACATACTTTCATCTTGATTGCAAATGTAATACCGATTGAATATGACTGTTGAATACTGAGAGGAATAACAAAAAAAAATTTGTAAAGATTGAAGCATGTTTGCTCATGTTTTGCCGCATTTGAATTTGGTCCAGCTACTTATGATACATAGGTTATATTAAAATAAATTACTCAAATCAAAAGGAATATATTATTTATAACAAATTCAATTGAATTATCGGATCAAAGGGGTTCAGTATCAAAGGGGTTCAGTATTATTATGCACATTTTATAAATATTACCACCACGAGTGCTTTGGCGAACCCAATTTTCAAATTAATTCCTGGGCCTATTAACTTCTCCAATAATTCAAGAAATTCTCAAACGGCTCAGTATATGTTAACTATTTATGAACCAACAGATTTGGAAATTAACGTTTTCCAAGAACATCAAAACTATGGAACTGTCTTCCAGAGCTAGTATTTCTTCCTTCTTTTGACTATCAATTGTTTAAATTAAGCATTTCACCCTATCTAAAGACTCATCCACTTATAGTGCAACTTAAACCATTGTTTGAAAACATATGAGTTATTTTTTCTTACTGTTTTCAGTTTAAGTTCTTTTTCTGTCATATAGGTTCGCTTTTATTTTCAAAATTTTATAAATGTATTCACGCATAAACTCTAATAGTTTCGCCACCAAAAATTTCTTATATATAAATTTATGGAAAAATATCCACATTTAGAAGAAAATTTAATTTCGAAGAAGAAGAATTTAATTACATACTTCTATAACATGAAATTCCAATTGAAATATACAAATGTCCGTATACAATCTTGGAATGACATTCACAATTCCAACATTTTAATCGCTTCCATTTGGAATTATTAGATATGGAAAAAAAATATGGGAATTTTTTCCAACTTATAGATAGCATATCGGGGAATATTCCATTTGATTTTCCAAACTCAATTACAGGTTCATAGGGAATATATTCTAATAGACTCCATTCCAAACATTCCAACTGATTTTCCGTAAAGTTAACATCGGAAGATATTAGAATTCGATCCATAGAATTTTCCATCATGTGGTCAATGGGGATTTTAAACAAAATTGTTTTAAACAAAATAAAGAATATGCTAAATTGCAATGAAAAATTTTGCACTTTAACTAAAAATTTTTGGAAATTTGAGAAGCGTTTTGAATATATTTTGTTTGTTTTTCATATTGCTATAGTCCATAAATACAGGAAGGCAGGTAACGGCAAAACTGTTATAGAAAGTGATTGGAAAATCATAGTAGATGTTGATGCAATGCAAGGTATCTCAATAAATATACGTCATTCGAATTAATATTAAAAAACTTTATAAATCATATAGATGGAAATTATGTTTTTTAAATTTTCCTTTACCACAAAAAAAAAGTTTATATGAATGATAGACATGGACAGATCAGATCGAAATTTTCAAATGATGCACTGATAAGACAATGAAAATTGGTAGAAAAACTATGACTTTAACTGGAAAAAATTTGTATCTGAAAATTTGAATTTTCCGGACAATTTTATTCGAAAAAAAAATGTTTTTGTATAGTATAATTAATTTATTTTTCAGAATGCAACTTTCAGAATATCGTGTGGTTAATAAAGACAAATTTTCTTATACCCCACCTCTGTGCAGTTAAGTTTTCCATCGCGTATAACATAAAAAAAACCATATGCAATATTTTTTATCTTGACCTTTTAAAATATATATATTAACATTTTTCCATTGTAATATTTAAATCAATATTTTGATTTTACATCAATTGAAAAAAACAAACATCGCATAAGTAAATGGAATTAAAAAAAAAATTCCCATATACAGTAATAACTTTATTGCATTATTGCGTTATTGATTTTTGCAATATAATTTATCCATTAGGTTAGGAAAAATACAAACAAATATTTGCATATATTGAATACATAAAATTAATTTTAATACTTGTGTATTTATAGATTTATATGGAATTTCCTGTATATATTTTTGTGTATTTATAGATTTTTTTTTTTTTTTAGATATTGCTTTCGCGTCTTGATGTTTTTTTATGATTTATTTCATACACAAAATTATACATATATTATTATTATCGTCGTTTATATTTACAGAACAGTATGTAATATACATTAATATAAAGGTATACAAACATACATAAGCATATCATCTCAATGTGCACAATAATATTATAATTTTATATGTACATTAAATAAATGTATTTATAAAAGTATGCTATAAAAGTCAAAAAGTAAAAAAAAAACACAGCATGTGATATTTTATGAGTGCATTGTACTTCATATATGGTGAAGTGCAGCAAAGTCAAAAGAAAATATATATTATTCCCATATGGGATTAGGGATTTATTTGATTTGGTTTTTTGGATGGATATACATTATACAACATATATACATAACAACGCATAAGTTAAATATATGTTTATAAACATTTTTCTTGTGTTGTTATATATTCCACATATATATAAATTTTAATGTTGTAAGTACATTGAAATTGCATGTTTTTTAACCCTTTTGATGTCACGCTTATTCTATATATGGATATTTTATATACTACACTGACTCTAATAATATACATAATAATACATCATGTTGGTTTTTATACCATAAAATTTATATTTAGAGAGAGGTTTACCTATACAAAAAGATATTCTTTTTATTTACACATCATATAATTTATTGTTTTATTTCAAAGAATTTGAATTTATTTTATGGTATGGAAAAAAAATCATTATATGTATGAAAATTCTTTGAAAATTTAATGGTTTATTATGGTAAATTCATTGAAAACGCATTCATTTGAAAATAATTTTCAAACCCACACATACAGAGACGCACACAAAGAGGTTTAATCATATAAATCTTAATCTAATTTGAATGTTAATTTTTTTTTTGTATGTAAAACAAGATAATATAAAATAAATTTTAATCATTTAATTTAAACCACCAATTATTATTAATTTATTACATTAACAACTGTGAAAAAAATAGATTGATATACTTCTTTTCATAAGCTTCATTTATTTTGTGTAAGATTGAAACGTTTTTGACACGCGATGCATTTTGGAATAAATAAATAAAGTTGCGGGATCAAATTTCGAGTTGAATGTGGAGTTTAGGACTTTGGTTGTGGGACTCATCAAACCCAACGATCGAAAAAGACCATTAAATACTGACAAAATAAAAATGTTCTTCTATGTCTGTTAGTTTAACGAATCAAATTTATAACAAATTATGTATAATGATTATGATTTTTCATTAATTTTCTTACAAAATATTGAATTGTTCATTTAGATTTTCCAAAAAAAACTATATGATAGTATTTTATTCCAATAGAAAGTGAAAATATTTTTTTTATATATTCCGATAACTAAAAAGCCGGTTTTTTGTCAAGAGATGGTACCGGTGGTAGTATTTCTCTATGTTCTACTTCTAGAATGCTAAAGTATCCATTTATTGCAAAAACTCTCAGAAACATATTTGCAGTTTACAATGAGGATGCTATTTCAGAAAGTTCCGTACAAAATAGGTTTGAATCGAATACCGTTCTGAAAATTTCAATGCGAAAGATGTACCGCGCTCTACCCATCCAGACTGAAAAAACCAAAGACCAAATGCGAAGTATGCAATTCTTCAACTGGTGACGTTAGATCGGCATGCAAGCACTCAAGACATCGTAAATGGATTAAACATCGATAAAAAAATTGGAATGGAAGTAATTGAAAAAGGCTGACTATTCAAAAATACTCGATATTTAGGTGCTGCATGATTCAACGCAAAATTTAATTTATCGATTTCTCAAGCAGTTGTAACGGGCGATTAAAAATGAATCAAATATAATAATAAAGAACGCCAAAAGTAGTGGACAAAAGCAAGTGAACCATTAAAATCGACGTCGAAGCCGGGAATACCGACTAATAATGTTTGAATGTGTTTATGGTCAGGTAGATTGGAAGCGAATTGTTCATCATAAAGTGTTAAAACCTGTATTGATTTAATATTTTACTGTCAACAATTAACCAGATTTAAGCAAGAAACCCAAAACAAACTGCCAGAATTGAACAATTGGAAATAGAGGTATTTTCCATCGCGATAACGCCAGAATGCATACATCTTTGATGGCCCGGCAAAAACTGACTGAACTATATAGGTTTTGGGAAGTTTTGATGTATCCACCGATGTATCCACTGAAGTTCTAGACGGATGGAATTATGAAATTATTCGAAAAATTGACTAAGGTTATAAATAATAATGGCATATCAAAACTTTGAAAATTTGGCATTTGAAAATGTATTTCAATTAATTCCATATATGCAATTAATTAAAATGCATTTTCAATAAAGAAAACTTTACATCAAAAATTGATAAAAAATGACAAACAATACTTTTCTTTCGGAAAATTTTATTCATTTTATTCGTGCCTGAACGAAAATATCAGAACGATATCATTTATTTTTATCGTTTCTTTCATTTCATTTTTTTTTTTTCATTTCTTTTGCATTGCGTCTGATGCATTTTCTAATTTTTTTGGGTTTTTCTTTTCAATGAAAGTGGCGAAATATAATGATGGATAATTTTGAGCAATGTTGTCACTCAATTAATTTACTGAAGCAAAGGATTATACAGACAAGAAATTGAATGACTTTTAAAATCAACCGTAATTACATCAACATTTTATAATAACCTATTTGTACATATGTATGTAAATAATTGGAACAATATACAATTATTGTCCGATTGAATTCCTGATTTTATACGTACACATTAATTTGAATGCAGATAAAATTGCAACCGCATCATAGTTTATAATAATACATTTTAAAGATAATGTAAATAAAATATTATGTATACATACTTATAATAATTAGATTTTATTGTGTTTGCCAAAAATACCAATGGGTTTTTATTGCAAATTAAAAAAAAAACATAAAAATTAATGCAAATTTATTCGTTATCTATAAAAATATTTATCGAACAATACATTTTTGGGATATCTTCCAAAAAAAAAAAAACAAATGATAAAATAATAAAATCAAAAACATTTTTTGACGCCATTATACTATATAGTATAGTGAGATATTTTTCCTTTTTTTATCAATATGCAAATATATTTATAAATACATTGTGTTGTGTGGCTGCGAAATTTATGGGTGTTGTGAAACCAAATTTTTGCACTTTATCATTTAATTTTGGGATTCGATAAAATTTATATATATGTATATAATAAATGATAAAAACATTTTTTTTTTGAAAAACAATATGCAAAAACGGATAATACCGTGCTTATATTTTTTGAACAACTCTATGGCAGAGGTCAACAAAGTCAATTTCTTTTATATATAACATTCTCACGGCGATTTTAATATGTTTTTATTTTAAATATATAAATAACAATATATAAAAATTATGCATATATTAGATTAGATTATATTTTATAGAAGAAATATTACAATGTTTGTAATATATATGTATGGAGATAACAAAAACATTAAACTATAAGGTGTAATAAATCTCTGCTAAAATAAGATACAAAATAAACAAATAAACAAATACAAAAAAAACCCCAACATGATTAACAAACAATAGACAAGATTCTTGTAATTCTTACAGAATTTCTTTCATATGTTTTAAAGATTTTATTTACAAAAAAACTTATATTACAAGTTAAACTATTTCTATATATATATCGTGCGGAATTATCGGTATTTCTATGCACATACACAAAAAAAAACGTGGATTAAAGGTATTTTTAATATACAATATGTATGATATGATACACAAAGAGTACAGAAAATAAAACAGATACAAAAGTGTATAAAGAAAATATCATGAATTTATATGTACGTTTTATACGAAGCATAATTCTTTTGCAAAAGAGGCAATGTGGCGCCGTCAAGCACCTGTGAAACTGATTTTTATATTATTATTATTAGTATTATTAATATTATTATTATATATTATGGTGTTTTATATATAGTATAAGATGGTTATTATTATTATTATACGGCCGCTTTTTACGTTCTTATATTAAATTTACATTAAAATTATCTGTTCTACGTGCATGCATATATGAAATGCGTTATATAAGAAGAAGATGGTGGTAAATTGGAGTAGTTATTAAAAATAAAATTCTTAAAATAATAAACAATAAGGTATTATCGCATATATACACACACCGGAACATATCTTAACATTTTATTATAATGTTTTAAGTACTGTTTTAACAAAAATAATAATAAATAAATCGCTATACAACCAACAATCTGGTTTTAGCGTCCAACAACAGCCTTCTGTTGTTAGTTTCTTAATTTGTGACTTTGACGGTGTCGGTAATTAGCCGTACGATTAACCACAAGCGGAAAATACAACTCTGTGTTAAACTCCAGATTCGAAAAATAACCGAAAACACAAAACGTATTTTATGTCTTCTGTAGGATTCGAACCCACGATCCCAAGATTTCGTTAGAATTTTAGGTTGGAATTTTTATCATTTACACCACAGAGTCATTTGCACAATAATTATCTTTTAGACATAGAAATTTCTTTCAACATTTAACAGCTAAAATAAACTGACTTTGCGATATACCATTTATTTTCTGGGCAATTTTATAATAAAATCACAGAATAAATTATACAATCAATTGATTTACTTGTGAAAATCCTTATAATACAAGTCCGCGATGCCTTTCCTTGTATTGCTGTATTTTGTGTCAAAAAGACACACTTTATGAAATGTTTTTCAAGTTCTTTTTATTTCATGTAAAAAAGTTTGATTTTTCAAGACCTTCGAAAAATGCTTCAATTTTAGTGAGATCGCTCAATCAAGGCACCTTTTTCGAAATAATAAAAATGCGATACGGCAGAGCCGCAAGAGCTAAATTTGCAATGTATGATAGGTGACAACAATTTCCCAGTGTAATTTTGATTTTTATGTGAACGAATGTGTTTGATAAAGTGTTGTCTTGACATGAAAACACACTTTTTGGTTCGATAAATGAGGACGTTTTCTTTTTTATTTTGTCATGTAATCGATCGAGCAGTGCATAATACTCTCAAGTGATGTTTTTCAATTTTTCAAGATAATCCATGAAGATTTTAATTCGTGCATTCCAAAAAATTGACTTGTTTATTGTGTTGTTTACTGGCGATTTTTAGTTTTTAGTGTGCTTTCATTAGTAACAATTGGTTTTTATTAATTTTTTTTTATATTATTACTAAAATTACATTGCTGAACCAATATCTTATCGATAGTTATAATTATAGATGTATAAATAGATCTGAATTTTGTTAAAACATCGTCATCAAAAATCTACTCTCAACATGCCCATCACCGCAATTTTCTTTTGTGGAAATGTTAACAAATGTGACGTCAATCTAACAGTTTTCAAATATCAATGTTTTCAAGTATTCATCAAGTAAAATATACGTTTTTTTGATATTATTAACATTTCTGTAAACTCACGAAAAATTACGTGAACGTTCATTGCGATTCATACATCAACTACTTTTCTTACATCATTTCAATAAAGATTTGCAACTGTCTTTTGGTCTTCCAATTATTTCTACATCATTTTTTACATTCGTAAACACGTTACAATTCAAAAACTTAAATTAATCCAGCATGAACTTGACACATTTTAATAATATATTAAACTTTGATATAATTTGAAAAAAAATGTTTTTTACCTAAAGATGTAGTTGAGTGCCACACAAATGAAACGCTGACCACCACACAAAGTGGTTGTGTATATGTGTGACGGATAACAAATTTGAAATTCAGTAAGGAGTTCATTGGAATGATGTTTCATATACTTTTTTTACATATACATTTTGTATGAAAACACGAAAACATGAATTATTATGAATTTAATTTTTTCTCGATGAATGATCAGTTTTTATCGACAAAAATGCAAAAAAAAAACCCTCGGTCCATTCGCTCGCTCGTTCGGTTAGGTAACCGTGAACCACTTTTTTCTTAGAAACTACTGGAACAATTTTAATGTAGGTTTCAACATAGGTTTTTTGTGTCTGTTTTTATTTATTCTGATCCCACTCCATAGAGTGATTATTGATTATTAGAGATATCTTGTTCTGTTTCTAACCAATTTGATTTGAAAGTTTAAATTTGGAGCTTAAAGTTTTGTATCGGAAAATTTTTTGTGAACTGACCAACTCCCATTTTGATCAAAGTGTGTTTTTAGGAAATTGTACCGGTGTTATATTAAACTTTTGTGACAAATTGATTGTTTGTGATAAATTTAACCTCAGTTTCATCCCCTATCCTTAAAGTCATCGATTTCGATTGATAAACCTTTGGCGCAGGAAAATGAATTTGCATAACAAACTTGAAATTTATTCCTGTTATCCACAAAACAAAAACTTTGCTTTCATTAAACAATAAACTATATCGAATTGAAAAATTTTAATCAAAATTCTTAAACTATATTTGTTGTTTCCCTTGTAATGGAACTTAATGCATTACCTTTAATATAATTTTAAATTCTTTTAAAATAATTTTCATTTGTTTATTACATAAATTGAACTCATTTTTTATATTGTAAAAATTATTAATCACACATTCCAAAGAAATTATACCCATTATTGATATTACACTATATATATATTAGTTTTTATTGAATGTAAAGTATAAGAAGGTGCGTTATCAATAATAATAATAACAATACCATACGAATTATATTTGAACAATGTTATAAATTCTTAGTAAAAGAAATCATAAAAATAAAAAAAAAACATTCATTTTTTTCTTTTATTATTATAAACTACAATTATATATATACCAAAATATACAAAATAACGCGTACGCACATTCGAAGAGACCACCACAAAGATTTCTTCATACATTTATAACTGTGTATATATATAGTTATTATTTATTTTAATTATAATAAATAATTTAATTTTTTTTTTCTAAAAATAATTTTAAATAAATATAATATCCTCAATTATAAAACGTGAGTGTAAGAGTATCATAATTTTATTTATTTTTTTTTTCATTTAAATAATAGCATTATTTTAAATATTATTGTAAAATTGAGATTGTGTAATAAAGAAAAAAAGAATTCTTACAACAAACTCTATTAAAAAAAAATTCAACAATTACATACAGATATATTATTGCTATAGATATAAAAGAATAAAAGATATATATTTATTACATTATAAAATGTAAAAAGTTATTGAAATTTGAACAACCGCATAATAATTGCTATATATATATATACATATTACCTGTGTGTGGATAAATTACCTTTTGTAAATATATGATAAATAAATAAATATGTATATGGATAAAAATTAAATTTATGTAAATTGAATTATTGAATTTATTTATATTAATATAGATACAAACTCGGATATGTGTGTAAATTTAATGTTCATCGTCTAGCTATACCATAGATATATTGTATTTATTTATCGTTTATATATATAAATATATTGAAACATACCCACAATATAACTGATATATATTTATTGTAATTTTATATTACGTGTAATATTGATAAATATATCAAGTCTATATCTATGCATTTATAATGGTTTTGTTTGTTGTATATAAAATATAAATACCTGTGTTGTTTGTGTGGAAGTGTATTTATGGCACAATAGAAAAATTACATACCTGTAAAAAAAAGAAAAGAAAACAAAATTAGATTTATTGGAAAAACAACATATTTAATAATTTTTTAATATATATATTTATTTGTAATTTAAGAATATTCAAACATATGTATGTGTCTTGTATATATAATTTATATGTAATAATGAATCATCACGCTATTGATGCATTACAAATCCATATATGAATTTACATTGTATTTTGTAAATATATTTATTTATAAATTATGTTTGGTAATTTTAATAATTATTTTAAATTACATCTAAACATATATTTATTTATATATATTATGATGCGTGATTTCGATTGTGTCATATATTAAAAATAATAAATGCATATTGTAGGTTTTTATAAGGGCTTGATATAATTTTTAAATGTAAATACAAAAATTATTTTGTATAATAAAATTTTTTAGAGTATTAGAGATAAATCAAATGTTAAATATTTAAAATAATAAATCAATAGCAGTATAATAGTGAATTGTATATTTACAAACATATAGAAATATATAGAAAAAACTTTTTATTTGATTTTTCACGATAAAAGTTCCAATTCGTGGAGAAAAGGGATAAAAAAAAGGTACCGTAGATTTTTTTTTCCGAAAACTAATACAATAAAACATTATTATACTTTAAATGTACTTGCAAAATATGCGAGATTTCTGTTTTAGTTGCGAGTTATAATTTTGAAGATATAAAATGTTATTATTGAAGAGCATGGATGATGATTTCTTCAATTAACAAAAATTTAGAAGCAATATCTAATTGGGGAAGGGTACACCTAGTGGATTGTAATCCATCTAACACAAAGGAATGGTTTTTCTCAAACAAAAGATTCATAAATGTTGACCCAATCATTGTGAATAATACTCTTTATTCCACAATCTAAGGACCAATCAAATTTTGGGAATGTGTTTGTCAAATAATTTTATATGGTACAATAATATAATAATTGCAGCTAAAAAGACAGGTAGTCGCATTGGATTTTTAAGAAGAACCAACAGATTTTGAAATTCATTTTTTCCAAAAACATCAAAACTGTTTAAATTAAGCATTTCTTCATATCCAAAGACGCATTCATCCAAAGTGTAACTTGGACAATTATTTGAAATATGAATTATTTTTTCTTGCTGCTTTTTAGTTTAAGATTTTTTTT
This sequence comes from Dilophus febrilis, assembly GCA_958336335.1. Taxonomy (NCBI): domain Eukaryota; kingdom Metazoa; phylum Arthropoda; class Insecta; order Diptera; family Bibionidae; genus Dilophus; species Dilophus febrilis. The sequence goes on from OY284469.1 coordinate 40,223,089, forward strand.
ATCTATTGTGTTTGATTTTATTCTCAAAATTTCATAAACTAATCCACAAAAATCATAAATTAAAGTTTGCCCACCCAAAATCCATTACATGTATTCAATGCATCATATAGGTTCCCCGCCTGATTAAGTCATTTCGTTAGATCTCGCGGCAATAGAATCCCGAGGATTCGCGGGCGCTAAACCAATTTTGTAAAAGAAAATGATCAGATTGAAATTATAATAGATGAAAATCAATTGGGATTATGTTAAAAATTACAAAAAGGAATATTAAAGAAAATTCATAACAAAAAAATTAAGGAATTTTAAGCGATGCCATGTCAATGTCAACACCTGAAGCAGAAAGCAATGGGGTCACAAATAATTCTCTAATATAAATATTTTCCATTATTTATTATGCCTTCAAATACAAAATTTGAAGTCCATTGGTAAGAACCAGAACGAATTATACTAGAATGTGTATGGAAAGTTCAGAAACAATTATCAGGAATATAATTTTTTACATTTGACACCCAAAATCCTATTTATAAAATTCCAAGTATATAACTTTAAAATCACATGATTATAAGATGCATATATATTAATCTTATTGCAGCTACGAACTACGAAATCATAAACATAGCGCGCTAAGGAATAAAGGAAAAGAATACAAAACCAAAATGCATTTGAATAAAAATTTAATTTTTTCAAAACGGAAAAGAATACAATTTTGCTAAGACTAACTAAACAAAATTTATAAAACAAAGTTAATCAAAATAAATATACATTTATTGGATTACATAAACTGAAAATTAAGCCGGCGGTATAAAAGTGATTAATTCAAAAACATCTCAACATTAACAATTTTATTCTATATATATGAAACCCCTTTTTTATTTTATAAAAAAAAAACTATTGCGATCATTGTTTTGATTGAGCTGAATGGAAGTTAATCATATTATTGTATAATGTAAACTTATAATGTGTATTCTTTTAAATAAACTTAAAAATTCTTAGAACACAAAACCATAAGTACATACAAAGACAACAATCAACAAATAAAATATGTATGTATATAACTAAAATAATACGATTAACAAATAAATAAACAACAAATTTATTTATTTTTTTACAGAAATAGAATTAGAAAATGTACATATAAAACAAAATTAAATATTGTATAGTTTTTTTTTTTATTTATAATACTGATCGAACATAAAAAAAATGGTAGAAAAATAATAATAAATATGAATGATTTCGTTTTTGGTTTAAAAATAAAAATAAAAAAATGAATGGTATTATTTTTTATATAATTTTATTGTAATTGTATTGAAAAAAAAATAGGTACGTTTTGTATATGGTATAGTTTGGATATATAGATTATAAATATATTATTTATTTATGGTCATATATAATTATTATTTTTTTTCTTCATTTATTTATAGCACTATGGCAAAGAAGTACTACATAAAAAAAAATATAGTTTTTCTGTATTTTGTTACTGAATATAATTTCAATATAATATACGAGAACAAACAAAACAAAAAAAAAGTTATAATAAACTACAATATTTTTATGTGATTATCGCTGTTGGATGAAAGATTCATCATCACATCATATGGTGGTGGATTTGTTAATCTTGATGATGATGAATGAATATGGTGTATGTACTGTATAGACTTATAGAGTACAGAGTACATAAAATTTCAATTTTAATTTAGTATATTGGATTAGTTAGTTGTTATGTATGTTATATATTATATTTATAAAATGTGAATGTTCTTTTTTTTGTGTTCTTTCTTGTATTTATTTATTTATGGTATATTTTTTTTTCTAAATCCATTTCCATTGTATATGTACATTTATATTTATATTAAAGATTAACAACAAGTGTATATATTTATCAAGAGTATATATGCGCTTCGATAATACCAAATATGAAGTGAATTAATTGTACTATATATATATATATTATATTATTAAAAATAAAAATTTTCAAGTATTCGCAGTTAATGATTATAACACAAAAAAAAATTTTAGCTTTTAAACTAATTTAAAAAAAAAATAAAAATATTATTGTGTTTTCACAATTGACTGCGTATATTTAATTGTGCAAAAACTTTTTAACAAACTTGTACTGCTTTTACAGACCACATATACTATAATATGTAGAATATCGTGTAATTATAATTTTTATGACAATGACATTATTTAATGTAGTTGAAAAAAATAGAATCCTTATTATTTTTTTATCGAAATATTTACTTATGGATGAAAGTCGTTTTTAACAAGTAATAAAAGTATATTTTACTAATTAGAAAATATCAGAAAATATTAGACAAAATTTGGATTTGTTTTAAAAATAAATTTCTGAAATCGGTATTTTTTAATTTGAACATTATATACAATAGTTAAATTACCAATAGGCTAGAGTGGCGCAGGTTCCGACGATTTTTTTTTTCAAATGTCCTAGAAGACACATTTTTACATGTACTTCGATAAAATATCTTCCTAAACTTAAATTTTTGTATTTTTTGACTGAAAATAAAATACGAACCCCTTCGTAAATAAAAACATGCGTATGAGCTCGATTTTTTGTAAATTTATACACTTCGTATCTTCATATTGTTGTTTTTTGGACACATATACGCACGACAAGATATACGAAAATTTTATAAAATAAATAAGAATAAACGGGACTCACATCGCGACCCTTCGTAAGTAATTTCAAGCCATCGAAAAATACGTCAATTTATGTTACGAATGTATTTCAATGGTATATCATATCGACGTGAAGCGACCTATTGTTTATATATGTATAAGAAAGAAGGCGCAATTGTATTGATCACAGACAATAAAATCAATAAAATAACTATTGTAGTTCACTTGTTCTTACAATATTATTGTCATCTTTAAAATTCGTTAAGAATCCATTTAAAAGTTATTTATAGAATCGTGTTTGGCTCCAATGATTTGAACAATCATACAAAAATCATTACAATAAAATTTAGAAAATAAATAAAAGGTTTTAAATTCTATTTGAGGCAATTCAGAGTTCGTATATATATCGAGAAGTAAACTATTTTTGTGATGGAATGCATTCAAAGTCATATCAGACATGTTATGATGTGACAAAACCTACGATAATTATTTTCACTTCTTTTTTTAAGTAAATTTTTTGCTATATTTCAATTCTTCTAATAACACGATAATTTTTCGAGAGAAATTGAGATTGTGGTATGATAATTTAATATTTAATCCATTGAGATTAACGAGAAAGGTTAATCTGTTAATAACACCACAGGGTTACGATTACGATCACCGGTCGCTGGAAATCAGTAATGACATAATTATCAGCCTGTTCCCTCTAAAGGTTCCCTAATATTTTATACGATTGGCTCAAAAACCAATCTATGTTCGGGATCCCATGAGCCAATCCTAAGAAATGAGAAATTCATGCTATAGAACTTTTCGTCAGATGGCTTGGCGAATAAGAGATATAAAAACTAACATATCCATATCCTATTAGACCTCAGCGCTTATGGCCATCAACTCCCGAGAAATAGAGTCGTAGCTAAAGTACTGGAGTGTCTAGGGACACTGAAGGATGTGTCAGGTGTGAACAAAGTCACAATATGTAGGTATCTGGATAAAGTGGAAGGGAGGGCAACGAGCATTTAACCCAAACCATTTCGTGATTTAGCTAATGCAGTGAATAAGGCAAGATTAACCGAACGGTTGCTACGGGAGTCCCAGAAACACTGAAATGACACCGATGGCTGTAGCCGCTCAAAAATCTATATTCCTGCAAAATCTCGATTTTTTTATTATCAGATTATTTGTTTTGTGAAAAATACATTTCCAAATGAACCTTCGCAAAAATCAAAATTCTATAGTATAGAATTCTATAGTATAAGCAGTCTATATCCGTCTGCAAATATAGAATTTATTTAAAAATGATGGTGATATAAAATCTAATTTGTTTTCTACATTTATATTCTAAATTATTATTTGACCATGACCGGCACTTACACTTTAGTAATAAAATTTATTTAAATCATGCTAATTAGTTTTATATACCTCAGTTATAAAATCGCATGTACATTTTAATTCATCTAAGATTTTTCACATAATATCTGGTAAATAATCGTATTTGAACATGAAAATGAAATACATTGATTGATAGATTTATTATAAAGTTAAATATTTTTGGATATTCTATATATTGTTGTTAAAAATGAATTGTTGAACATATAATACACTTAATTATATATTACAATAATACATAAAAATATTTTAACGTATCCGAGTTTTTGCTTTACAAAGAATATTTTTTTAAGTATTAATATTATAATTATAAATACCTCCAATATAGGATCAGAAAAAAAATGGTTATAATTACGTGCATTGAATATTCTCGTAGTTATTCTGTGTGTGTGATCGAAGTTTAAATAAAAAAAAAATTTTGTATTCATTTCTTTTTTTAAATTTTTTTGTATACATCATTGACAATATAAGAAGTATATGTAGTAACAAAAAAAAATACAATATACAGTAAAAAAAGATAAATTTTGTTCGATGTGCTAATAAAAAATGCAGATCGTATCTTGTTTATATATTTAATATATTAATTTTTAAGTTTTTTTTTGCAAAATAATGTCATTTAGCACTTTACGAGTATACAAAAAATATATATCAGACATTTTTTTTTAATATCTACCTTAAATTTTTGTATTTTTTATTACACATTACGTTTCTTTCTTGATTGTTTTTCTGTGTGTAAAAAAAAAACAACGAATGCATTATCCATTTATTTAGAATAACCGTTGTTTTTCTGTATGTTCATTTGAATGATAAAATATATGTGTACATTGTGAACTCATTAAAGATTTGTCATAATAATTCTTTATATACAAACTATGAATTTCTTATGGTTTTTTTTTCAACAAGTTTTTCATATTTGTTTTGTAAAAAGGCGTATCGAACTTTTCAAAATGTAATGGTTTTAAAATGCGTTAAAGATCAGAAACTTTGACGTTCAGAGGATTCACTATACACAAATCATTTTTTTTTCTATTTTATTTTACATTTAATAAGAAACAACCATTCTTTCAGAATAAATTATACTTAACGTTTCAATTATAAATGTATATTTAAAAAAAAAAACAAGAAGATAAACTTCCATTTAAAAGAAAAAAAAAGAAGATAAGTCAACGCAAATTATTATCATTTAATATATAACATAATTTAACCCAATAGGATGCATATATGAATATTTTAACATCCATTTTATTTTAAAAACTCTGTAAAAACATAATTTTTTTTACAAATGTCTATGATGGCCTTTGGTGACTATCTTCGAATATTCAATTCTACCTAAAAATGTGTAATTGACTTGAAAACAAAGTATTCAGAATCATGGCCATTCTTTTGTGATTCAAAAAAGGGTGATTTGAGAATATCTTGAAAACTTTTTGTGATAGAATTACCAAATGTATGGCACTTGAAATATATAAGAAATAGCCAGAAAATGTAACTAGCCCGGTCTAATTACCTTAAGAAGTTATAGTTAACATTTAATTTCCATGTATAAATAAACGCGATTTATGAAAAAGTGTAGAATTTTTTTGTTTAGGCATCCCAGGGTTAATATTAAAAAATTTAAAGAATGCAAAATTTTTTTGTATCGTATGATCTAAATAAACCAAAATAAAATATTAAATTATTGTTTTATTTTAAAAATATTTATATTAAGAACGCTATATTTACATACAGAAATGCAATCAATAAAATAAAATATACCTTTTGTTTGTTTGTATAGTATAAATGTATGTGTCTGAATTTTGCTATAACAAAAAACAAACCCATATATATGTAATATTTGTTTGTTTTTTATTCATTTCGCATTATTAACAAACAATAGGCAAAAAAAATAAAATAATACTTCGTCGATAAGATAAGCAAATGAAAAACATTTGTTCTCATACGAAAATAATAAAATATAATTAAAAAAAAAAAAAAACTTTAACAACATTAAAATATAATATTAATAATTGCGAGAAGCTATACAATAATATTTTTTTATATACTTTATGATATCATCTACAATTTCTTTTATTTTTTTAATGCAAATATTTGCACCAACAAACACACACAAACAAACATTAATAAACATACAATGAGAACCCAATTTTCAATATATAGGAAATTCATCGGAAAATATAATATCGATAAAAAATATATATAAATAATACATTAATTAATATACAACAGTGGGGCTGAAAAGTTCGGAGACTAACAAAGATACAACGATTATAGAGTTCATACAATTTTTATAATACGATTTGTCTTTAGCCTCAAAATAAGCCTCAGTTTCGGCGATTACCTCTTCATCAGCGATTCATTTCTTTACAAAGAACAGGAAAAAATTGCTGGTGGCCAGATCTAGTGGACGCGGAAGCTGTTCGAAGCCCAATTCCTGCAATTTTGCCATCGTTTTCATTGTTGTTTTCGGTCGATCGTGAGCTCGCGTGGCTCCCACTTTGTACAGAGCTTTCGCATACCCAAATATTCATTCACAATATGCCCTTACGTTCCTTTGATATCTTTAGAGTATCAGCTATCTGGATCAATTTCACTTTATGGTTACCCAAATTATTTTGTGGGCTTTTTTTATGTTTTCGTCGGTAACAGCCTCTTTGGGGCGTCCACTGCGTGCATCGTCCTCGGTGCTCATTTCGCCTCGTTTAAACTTAGCAAATCACTTCTCAACGGTTGATTTTCCTGGTGCAGAGTTCGAATAATGTTTATGAAACCAAGCGTTGGCTACAGCACTATGTTTTTTCGCCAAAAAAGAATGCTTTATTAACTATTTTAAAATTCCTTTTTATCAATTTTTTTAAAACTAACAAAGTTGCTTCACTCAAAATGCAATATCTCATAAACTAATAGTTCGACAGCGGTCAAATTTATACACGTATCTTTTGCAGGTTATGGCTAACTAAAAATAATTTGGATTTAATGATTGTAGCGCAATTTATGTTTCAGTTTACTAACTTTTCAGACCACCTGATATATATATATATACTTTATTATTGTTAGTGTATAATAAATAATAATAATAAAAAAAAGAATTATTACTTTTTTTTATTGTTTATTCATTTTATAATTAAAATTATTATTATTATAACCAAAATTAAGTGCATTGACCTGTTTTTTTTCTTTTTCTTTATATTTTTATTTCAACAAATCATACTATAATATATAGCATTTACATGAAAAAAAATTAATGTTATTTTTGAATAAAAAAGAGTTCTCATTCATCTTTTAATAAAATTGGTTTAGATTCGATCTTTTTTAGATTATTTTTACCTTTATGCAGAAATTATTCTATTTATGAAATCAAATGGATAAAAAAAAATGGAAATTTATTATTATTTATAGATTTTAAGTGTAAAAAATGTATTTAACATTTGGGCAATACAATTCGAGAAATGTTTTGTTTGTTTGCCCCCATTACGGTAAAATATTTCATTTAATTTTTTATATGACATCGGTGATGTCAACAAATTAATTGCCCATACAAAAAAATGTGTCGTGTCGTGTCGATTTACGCAAAATTCGGCTTTATTCATCAACATATGCTCATACAAGGGCAAACCATTATTCTTACGCTTCTCTAACATTTCGATGTATTTTTAGTATTCTTTTCATCATTTGCTGTCCACTCGATGTAGAAGAGTCGGAATTACACTTTCCAAGGCATTGCTTTGGTTGAACAGTATTTTTCCCAGATAAAAAGCAATACAGCTGAACTGATATCTGATATGCTGATATTCAGATTTTTCGATTATTTTAAACATTACAAAAGTAGCACCACTAAAACCACTGTAACTTTTAAACTAAACGTCAGATCGTTATAAAATTTAGAACGTTGACTCTTTCTAAAAATCATATGGATTTTCCAATAGTGGACCCATTTATATGTCATCCTATGAACTTATTGAGTGATGTATTATCACAATCATATTTTTGGTATCATAATGATAACATTACATTTGGGTATCATAAATGTTTCTAATCCCACAACTAATAATTAGGTATTTACGCATATGTATAAATAAAATTATCTGATTTATAAAATGTTTTTAATGGCCATTAGTCATTTCAATATACCATATATTTGAATCATTTTGAGAAGTTTCACCTAATCCCATATATCATAAAAATTGTGTAATTATGTAAAATGCAAATGTTATATCATTTTTTTTTCTTCTTCATTTTATTATATTCTATTTGTATTTTTAATTAATTAGTAATTTTATATATTTTATATACAATTTAATTAAATAGTATGTATGTTTTTTTTCCTCGTGTTTATGGTTGCATTAGAACATGAATTATGGAAAATTGGATAAAATATTTATTTTTTTCTATGGGTGCAGAATCATTTTATTATATTAATTTTTTTTTACCTTTTTTTTAGTGAACTATAACATATAAATAAAAAAATATTTCCATAGATTATTATTTCATCATCTTTAATAATTAAATTGAAATAATTAATTAGCAAAACATGCAAATATTTTATCTACTAAAAATATTCATATATTACACGCGGTAATTGTTTTTCTCTAAAGAAATATTATATTTTCATATATCGTGTGATACTCAAAAAATGATTATGAAAACGGCACAGTTATTTGATAATTAATCCAATTGAAAGAAAAAAAATATAAATATGAAAATAGAGAAGTACATTCAAATGCATGTTGAGGTTTTATTTTTTTTTTTTTACCATTTACCTTTCATCAACATATAATCCACCGCAATCAGTAATGTGTATAAAAGATTTACCACCACCAGTCCCACCACACCGCATAAAAGTACCACAATATAAACTGTGGTACTTTTATATGCTATGCTATGATATTATTAATAAATCACAATAAATTTGAAAAAAAAAAAAACACCGACAGTATTATAACAATTTTTTTCTTTATTTTTATATAATTATAATCATGATATATAATATATGTATATATAAATACAAACAATCACATCTTGTCTTATACTGCTTATACCGATATTATAAAAACACAGGTAAATTGTATTATATATTTATATATATAGGATTTTGTGGAAGAAACGACGAAAGTGTTCCATTATTATTATTATTATTATAAACGTTGTTCAAGTTTACAGAGGTGTATGCATAAGAGAAAAAAAAATTATTTATTTTTTATAATTGAATTTTGGTTTTCCATGAGTAATCAACCGTGTTTAATTTATTTATTTTATTTTACTGAAATGTTGTTGTACTCATTTTTACCTGTATAATTTTATTTTTTTCTTCCAAAAGATTAAAAGACTAATAACTTTTGTGGTTTTATAATTGCGTATATATAAAATATTATGATGTTGTTCTATTTATAGATTGTATAAAATAAAAAATAGTGCATATATATTATAGTATATATAAAAAATTATTTCATAAATATAATAGAATTAAAAAAGTTTTTGAATATTGCGACTGATTTTGTTGATCTGTTCTGTATTTAGAAGTATTATAGTGATTTTTCGTTTCATCACACACATAAATTTAAATTAATTTACAGAGGTTTATTAAATATTGAATAGATATATATAGAAATTTCAATAAATATATATAATTAAAAATAAGATTTAAAGATTAAAATACAAAAAAAAAATTCATCTAATACATCTAATACTTGACAAGAAAAGAAAAAATAAAAATTGATGTTAAATCGATAATCCCAACAGTAGTCAAAAAAAAAAATAAATAAATAATTTTTGTTACTAAAATTATTGAATAAACATTAAATTTATATATATGTATATATATAGAGATCTTCAAAGTTTATTTTCGTTTACGAGAATATCGATTAATTTTAATCTCAGATTATATATAGAACAGAGTTATTATTAAAAAAATAAAAAAAAGGTGTATTGATATTTTGTTTAGTTGATTGAAGAATCTATAATCTATAATCGGGTGAGATGAAATAATTGAAGGGCATTCACACAGTAAGATATCTATTTATAAATCTCAAGATTATGTTAAAATAGAATTTGTGTTTTACAACCGTAACGATGTCCGACAAAAGTTTTCTCATGTTGGTTTTCATAATTTGTAATTTTTTCGATGGTTCAAGTAAATAACCTTACAATCAATCGCTTGCGGGAATATAATATGGAAAATTCTGTGGAAAATTTAGATCAAGGAATAACAGAAACAAAGAAAAAAAGTTTGATGTCTTAAATTTGATTGAACAGATCTTATTATTATTATAATTTAACGACTAATTCTGTATGTAAATTGCCAACATTATAATATTAATAAGAACGCTTCCAGCGCCCCTGGATTTTATTGGAATTAGAAATCATTAATATTAACTATTATAATGCTATTTTAGTTATGATTAGGAGTATAAGGAAGATGTTGAATAAAATTTAAATTAAATTTACACGTGCGATTAAACAACCCCACAAATGATTAATCTGATTGTCTGTTTGTGATCTTATATATAACCTTGGCGGATCGACACATATTCTTATACATCAACATTATGATGATGACCATCAAGGTAAATATTGCCTTAATTGGAATATTGAATATTGGATGGGTATTGGACAGTGGGATGCTTGGAAATTGTATATCACTTATAGGAGTATTTGTTATATACTTTCATTGGTAAGTGCGTAATTGTTTATTTGTTAATCTTTGGATGCGGCGTCCGACACAATATACCAAAGATATTCATTAATTTTATCCAGTGAACAAATGGTGACGTAGTTCAATAATTCAAATGAGAAAAAGAACAGAAAAAATTTCCGGAAATGGATTTGAGCTAGTGATCAGTCGCAATTAGTAGTGCCATTGGTAAAGCATTCAGATTGGTAAATATTGCGTTGTTTTAGAGAAAAATATGCATAGGATTCCTATGCTCAAAAGCCCTAAATACAACCTTAGACGGTAATTGGATGAAAATATCTCATACAACCCAAGAAATATATAATTATCTGCGACTGAGCTATATTCATGAATCCAAAGAAAGGGCAAAAAGATAACATAAGAAGACCAATGTAATAGAAAATCTATGGCGTATCGATTCTTTGTAATATGAATTTATTTCGCTTTATAATTTGATTATACTTAATTTTTTAATATGATCTTCGATTCGATTTTTTTTATAATATGTTTTATAATGTAATTCCAGATTGGATACTTTTTAATTTCCTAATCAAAATTACGTTATGTTATAGTTAAATTTTATGGACGTGAGTTTATTTAACAAAAAAATATATTTATATAATGAAGTAAAGAATTGCTTAAGGGGCCAAACAGAATGATGCGTGCAATCACGTGCTGTTGCGTGCGTAAAATTCAACTACACGGTAATAAACGAAACAGTACAGAATAAAACGCACGCGATGCAGCGTATTGAAAAATTTGCCAAATTTTAACTTTTTGTTGCGATCAGCCGCGGTTTTGAGGTTATGTTTATTGTTTATATCGGTTTGTTATCGTGAATATTTTTATTAAAACACAAAAAATTTTTATAATAGTTAAATATATATATATAACATAAAAAAATTATTAACTATTTTAATATGGAATCCGGAATAATGGAAATTGATGATGAACTATTAATAAATGCAATTCAAGAAAAACGAAAAACGCTTTCATTGTGTGCAGTTGATTTTTACACGCATAAACGCACGCAACAGCATGCGATTGAACGTATCATTGTGTTTTGCGCCTAAGGAATGACAGCAAAACATGAAACAAATCGTATAATTATAAATTTCAAGATCCATCATTGGATTATTATAGATTTCTCAATACAAAGTGTTTAAATATTTTTTTCCAACAATTAATAAAAGTATAGTTTCTGTTTTATTGGATGCCAATTAATTATTTAAAAAAAATAATATAATATTCAATAAATATGTTAGTATTCAATCAACGCGTGTATATTTTATCAGGATTTAAACAAAAATATACCTTGAAAAATGTTACTTATTTTTTTTTTTTTTGATATCTATTTATAAAATTCATTGATGAAATCAAAAAAAAATCATTGATCGTTATAAAGAAACAATAAATACTATATTAAAAAAAATTTATATAAAAATGCAAAAAAAAACACACACACAAAAACGATTTTTTTTTTTTCAATATGATTATGGCGAAGAGCAGTCTATATTTAGCAATATATTCAATATAATTATTTGTATATAAAAAAAAAAGTTGTTGATCTTGATTTTGTTATAAAAAATTTTGATATTTTTTTCTTTCAATATAAATAAATTATACGAAAAATATATTGAATAAAGAATAATTTTACAAAAAAAAAAAAATTTGCTAAAATTATTTATTTTTATTAAAATTAGTTTTTCTATCCTACAGACGGAATTTTTACTTAATTTGGTTTTGAAATAGTCTATATTAAAAAATATTACTTGAAATTAAAAAAACTTTTTTACCGGAAAAGAAAAAGAATATACTATTTTGGATGAATTTGATAGACATGTGTAAAAAAACTGGTTTTGCAGGGTTTTTCATAGAATTGAACAATTGTCTGAACAATTTCATTTCACTATACACTTTTTTTTTATGCAGGGATGATTTTATTTTTTTTAATGATTAGAAAACAAATTACTTTTCCAGCTATAATAATTGTTGATCAGATATTAAACGAATAAAAAAACAATAGCTGATATCATCACATCATCAAACTCGTATAATATTTATAAATTTTTATTCTTCAGAATATAAATTATGTATAGCATATAAACAGAAATATTAAATATTTTATATATCCCCATTCGCATGAGTCATAAATATTTTTGGTATACATTTTATATACATATATAAGTATACAGTTACAGAGAGATATATGCAAAAGCAAAATATATCTTTATATTTATTTTATATGAATATAAATTGTTATCGATTAAATTAAACAAATATTATATATTTATGGAATATATACAATTTCCATATCCAATTATGTGTTGTTGTTTTTTTTTTTTAAATTTATATGAATTGGTTATAAAATAATATAAAAATAATTCATGTCTTTATTTAGAAAATTTATTGATCTATAAATAATTTAACAAAATATACAATGATTGAATGATTGTATGGTGTAAATGAAATAAAAAAAAAACAAATAGGAAATTATATACATAAAAAAAATAATGAAAATAAAAAGATATATCATTCGTTTAATTCAATAAAATGAATGTTTAAAAAAGAAAATAAAACAATAGAATATTTAAATAAGTAAAATGTAATTGTAAAAAAAAAAATATTATTGTTTTTCTTTTTAACAATACTATGACAATACACTCTTAAAATGGTATTCTGCACGGAAACAAAAAAATAAATAAGAATTTGACAATTCCATATTCGTTCGGTTTTTTTTTTTTTGAATATATTTTATTCAATTTATATTTAATCATTTAATGCAAATATTGTTTTATGAATAAAAATTGATTATTATATATAATATATGGAATGTGGTTAATTTTATTTTGTATATGTATAATACGATTATGGATGCGAATAAAAATTTATTATAAATGCATTAATAATCAATTTTTATATTAGTTTTCCAGTTAAATATTAAAATACAATTGTTAAAAATTAATTATGAATAATATTATTAATAATGATATTTTTTAATATTATTATATTATAGATATATAGAAATTTTATATAAATATGATTTAATTATATGCAAATGAAAAAATTCGTGCGGAAAAGTTTTTCATTTATTTTTTATAATTAAACAGAATAAATTATTTTTTAAATGTATTCCTATTTATATTCTAAATAAATAGCATTTCCTAAAATAAAATTTTACTATCTATATATAATCTTTAACATCATCTTTATTATAGATATTTTGGCAAATTTTAGCCTTAAATAATACTTCTTTTTCAGAACAACAATAATCACGTACAACTTTCTTCAATTGAAAAGGAGAAAAAAGAGTGTTTGAATATTATTTAATTTTGAGGAATCTTCATTAATTTAAAAAATTAGAAAATTATAAATGTTTCTGTAATACATCAATAGCAGTAATAATTAGATATCTAAAGTAATTACGCCAGATCAAAATCATATAACTTAATCTTGAAATAATCATTCGGAACATTAACTTTTCTAAATTGTTAACAACTCTGTGGTGTAAATGTTAAAAATGCCAACCAAAAATTCTAACGAAATTTTGGGGTCGTGGGTTCGAATTCTACTGAATGCATAAAATATGTTTTGTGTTTTCGGTTATTTTTCGAATCTGAATTTTAACACAGAGTTGTGTATTCCGCTTGCGGTTGGTCGTACGGCTAATTACCGACACCGTAAAAGCCACAAATTAAGTAACTAATAGAAGGCTGTTGTTGGACGCTAAAACCAGATTGTTGGTTGTATAGCGAAAAATTTATTATTTATTATTATTATTTATTTTAAATTGTTAATGTTTTAGAACTAAAACATTTCGCATTGCTACATAATATATATATATATTCGTCACAATTGATTAAATAGGTCAAGTTATGATTTTTCATATTTCGTATAGTTAAATATTTTTTTGACAATTTTTCCTTATCTCTTTTGAACGTATTAAAGAAATTAATAAATTTCATTGCAAGAAAGATCATAAGTCATTTTCCGAAATTATTGAAATTTTATATAAAATATTATGATATTAAATTGTAAGAAAAAATAACTGTTTGAATAAAAGTTAATTTATCGGAAAATTGAATTCGTAACCGCACCCTCTTTTTTTTGTATAAAACATTTTCTGGAAAATTCCGTTTTTCTATATATCATTACATATATTTCCGACAACTCTAAATACTAACAAAAAAGATTCCATAAGGTTATGGATTACAATCCTAAAGAAGACATAAAATGTTTATGTGGATTGATTTTGATCTTTATAAAAAAAAATTAATGTTGAAAAAAAAAAACCACACTATTTTTTTTCTTTGGGAAAAATTCGTTTTGAATAGATTGATTTTCGGTCCTCAAAAGCGTTTTACTCTTTTGGTTCATATACGATTTTTTGAATTATTGGTTATTTCTATTAACTTATTATTGGTTATTTCTATCAACATTATTAATTACTAGACAATTGACATATAATACGGGTAGTAAAGGTCACTAAAATGTAAATCAAAATTGAAAACTTCTTTATTTTCAGTCGGATAGAAGTTCATTAATGAAATCAAATGGAATTGTTAATGTTTTTTTTTTTGTTTATTAAATTGTTCCAGGTTTGTTTGTTCAATATTTAGAGTTTTAGGTAAATTTTGGACATACAGAGCATTAGTAGTAGGTAATAATATCTAAATATTAGGTTGTCTAAAAAGTATTGATATTTTTTTTTACAAAATTCAAACGATTTCTTTTACATATTTCTAATGAACTTTATTAAACCAAATATGCGCCGTTTTGATCGATGACCCTTTGCCATTTTTCTGGTAAAGACATTATCCCATCACTGTAGAACTTCTGTGTTTTCTGGGCGAAAAAACTGATCCAAGTGCATTTTGCAGTGCTCTGCGGAATTTAATTTTAAACCATTAAGGGAGTTCTGCAGAGACCGGAACAAATGATAATCTGAAGGTGCAAGGTCCGGGCTATATGGTGGATGCATTAAAACGTCCCAGCCAAACTCTCTCAGTTTCTGCCGAGTCATCAAAGATGTGTGTGGTCTGGCGTTGTCATGATGGAACACAACACCCTTTCGATTGATTAATTCTGGACGTTTTTTTTTAATCTCGTGCTTCAATATTGTTAATTGTTGACAATAGAGATCGGAATCAATGGTTTGACCGGGTGCTAGCAATTCATAATGAACGATTCCTTTCCAATCCCACCAAACAGACAGCATTACCTTTCTTGGTGTTAATCCAGGTTTTGCTAATGTTTTAGGAGCTTCACCCTTCTCGGACCACGATCTTTTTCGACATTATTATTATCGTATGTGATCCATTTTTCATCACCTGTAATCATTCGCTTTAAAAATGACTCGATTTCGTTCCTTTTAAACAGCGTTTCGCAAATGGAAATTCGGTTTATTAAATTGTTTTGTGTTAATTCATGTGGTACCCAAACATCGAGCTTTTTCTTGTATCCAGCCTTTGTCAAATGGTTTAAAACTGTTTGGTGATGGATGTTTAGTTCTTTAGCGATATTATGACTGCTTACGTGTCGATTTTCTTCAATTTTTGATATGATTTCATCGACTTTTTCAGTGATTGGTCGACCAGAACGAGGTGCATCTTTGACATCAAAATTACCGGAACGAAATCCAGCAAACCATCTATAGGCTGTTTTGATTTTGATAAAGTTCCTTCACCGTAAACTGCACAAATTTGTTCATGTGCCTGCGTTGCATTTTCACCTTTTTCATAATAAAATTGTAAAATGTATCGAATTTTTTCACTAATTTCGCTCATCTTTAATGCACTACAACTTTTAAATGACTAAACAAATTTAATTTTTTTTTTTTTTATCTATGAAATGTCATCTTTCGAACATATGCTAGTGTTACCTGATCAGATTAGTACTACTTGAAATATTCAATTATAATGACATCTATTTATAAAAATTATCAATACTTTTTCGACAACCTAATATTAGGATGGTAAATTCGGTTACTTGATTACAGGTTCTTATTTCAAATCCATACAATTTATTTAGTATAATAATAACTGCAACTCACGTAGTACAACGTTAAAAAATACTGACGGTCATATTGATGCAAGATAACCACACAATATGACGAAATTGTGGATTACGATAATAAATTTGTTATTGTTTTGAAATAAAAAACACAAGTAATTTCATATGACGTTAATATCACGTTTTCTACTAAAATTTCTTGCGTTAAAAAACAACTTTGCGTTGCGTTAAAAAACAACGTACGTATTTGTGAATTTGTGAATTCATGAGTTTTAATATTTATGAAAGTGATTCGTGATTTTTTTTAAATAATTAAATATTTTATTATATTAATTAGTTTCTTACAAATAGTTATTGACTAATATTTTACACCACCTCTTTGAGCGCTCTTATTTTGATTTACGCGAATACGAAGTTCTTGATAAATGAAATAATTCGCTAAATAAAAATAAGAATATATTTACGTGAATTGAAGTGAATATTTCTGTACTATCAATTTACCGTGAAATTCTAATCCCAATGGATAAGATTATTATATTTGCATTTTCAACAATTTAATTGAGGCTAAAAAAAATAATTGAATTATGAATTATATATAAAATAAAAAAAAAATCCTTTAATTATAATCCGTTCATAATGCAGTATGATTTAATTGCATTATTATTTGAGTTGAGATGATTGAAATTGAATTTAAAATAAAAAAATAAATATGTATATATAAAAACTTAACATTATTATTTTTTAAAGAAAATAATTTATATTCTATACATATCATAAAATGTCTAGACTTGTTTAAAAAAAATAAATATTCTTTACAAGTTGATTCATATATTCACTTATATAATAAGCAATAATAATTGTATGATAAATCCTTATAATGCATAATAATAAATAACGCTCCTTTTATTACTTGTAATTTTCTTCATATTTCAATTACAATATTTTTTTTTCATAATCCACACTGTAATGTTGTTGAGGGATGGTTTATATTATAACATAATATTACTAATATATATAATAATTCTATTTAATATATTTATGTAAGGGAAGGGTTAGTTAAGGGGATCGGCCTGATATATATATATATCATACATTAAGCATCAACAGTAGTACAATAATAATAATAATAATAATAATGTTTTAATGTTTTTTTTTCAATTTAAATATAGTTATAAAAATCTTTTACACTTACAATGGAATTGTTATTATATATAATTATAATAATTTTTTATTCAATTAACAAAATATAATTTAGATAAAATCAAATCCAAAGCAAATTTCACATCAATGTAATATAATTGAATATATAAAGAACCAAATGAATATGAACATAAAATGTTCAATAAATTAAAAACATTTTTTCGTATATTGTAAAGAATTTCTTAAAAAAAAACTGTATATTTCACCTCTATAATTGATGAAACTATTTTTCTTTTATTCATCGCATTGTATCTTATTTAAATGGGAGCTCAAAATTAAAGAAAAAAATCTCACACGAATAGTATAAGTAAATACATATATCTATCTATTATATATTGTATATTATTTGCATGCAAAACACTTAATCATTTGATGTATTTTATGAATTTGGATGAATAATTTTATATATATATATCTAGTACATTGCTATGCACAAAAGCGATCATATAAATTTATGTATAAAACAAAAATTCATTACAATAAAAGCGGAAGCTTTTAATACTATTATAGTCCATAGAAAAAACAAAATTAAAATATTTAACATAATAATAATAATAATAATAAATTTATATATACATAATGTTTTCATATATACTTTCATTAGATATGGTTATAAATTTAGATATTCTTCTTAATATCTTCTGATTAACAGTAGATAAAACAAAATTTTATTCAAAATCTTCCATTTTTTTTTGTGATTTTGCTTAAATGTGGAAATTATTTAAATAAGAATTTTGATAAGACATTATTAAAAACATTATTTTCATCAAAGAACTTCAAACTATTTCATAGAAATTAAAATATTTTTATTTTAAATTAATTTTGATAATTCTCAAAGATGATCACACATTTATTCCATATCACTAATAATTTTGTGACTATCTGTTAAAAAATATCTTGTTTGTGTATAAAAAGTAGTAATACGGAAAGATGAAATATATATATAATAAAAAATAATTCTTCTATTTTTTTCTATTCAACAAACTTTATATATCTATTTTTATTTTTTTATGTATACAACAAAAGAGAATTTTTTTTTAATTTAAATTTTAATCTTATTTATAATAAATTATATAAAAGAAGTGCATTTATTAAATTATATATGGTTTTGTGTACCCATAGAATAAAAAAAAATGTATATAGAAACAATAAAATATAAAATGTTTAAATTGCAAAGTTTTCTATAAATAATGTATTTTATATAAAAAAAAATTTATAAAAACATTACAATATAATTGTTAATATTGAAGACATGGAATTAAAAAGATTTTAATTTTCAAGTAATACACGTCACATTTATAAAAGCAGAATAGTAATAGTAATAGCAAGTCAACGTTAATGGAAATTCTTTTCTGATCCATTATCGTCAGGTATAATAATAAATCAATAAAACGATATTATTTTTTAGACATATGGCATGAAGATACATTAATTGTCTTCTATGGTGTGAGATAGGTCATGATACGAATCAGAATAGATTCTTATAATAAGAAGAAACATTTTGTTTCCTTTATCCTCTATCTAATTAACAGTTAATGTTTAATTGTTTTTATGAGCGCTTAATATTATCGATAAGGATTAGAGGTAGAAAATTGCAAAAAAAAACGTTACATAGGCATCCGAAAAAATTGCAACAGAAAATAATTGAACAGTTTAATGGGACCAAGAACGAAAATTATAATACGGAAAAAGAATTTTCCCAGCAAAATATTTAGCGGTCCGATGACCTGATAATCGATGTTATTGATTATCAGTTTGCTTAAATGTTTATATTGTAAAGGGAATAAAAATTCGATTTTCGAATAAAAATTACTTTAAATCACTTTAATTTATATCTCATATATTTGTATATAATAATTTTTAACTGCGATGAGATAAAGAATAATTAAAAAATACAAAAAAAAAAGTAAAAATGGGATTGCAGAATTCTTTGTTTGTTGTAAATATAATTAAGGGAATTCCATAATATAAAAATGTGAATTTATTTTGAAAATGAATCAAAATACAAACAAAAAATTATTATTATTACTTCACAAACCCCCATATTGCCATATTGGAAAATTCACTAAAAACCGCAATCAAAATAATATATATAAAAATATAATATAATCTCGATAATGAAATGCAATTAAAGTTTATCAGTATATAATATATTGCTACACTGAAAAAAAAAATACTGCACTATATCAGCAGAACCATGTTGTTTAATGAGAGCTTTTGTTATGAATCTTTACTACCATTATTTCTTCGACTAGATCATAATCAAAATTACTTTGCTAATATGGCAGAAATAACATAACAAATATTTCTGTATGAGATCAAAATCACTCACAAAGTTCTATGATAGATAAATACAATTTCTGCTAATATAGTAGAAATGCTATATAATGCTAAGCAAAATATTTTGGTAAATAAATTAAATATTCTGCTCGTATAAATCATAGTTTTTTGTTTTAGAAACAAATGTATATATGTTGTACGAACAGAAATGTATGATGAGGACGTATATCTATATCAGAGGGTCTGCTGATCCGCATATGGATTCTGCTAATAGAGAATACATTCTTTTTCAGTGTAGCAACGTTAATAAATGTACAAAATAAAATGAATCAGATTGTATATATTAAGTATGACTACATTTCTATCAACAACTGTTCAAATTATATAAAATAAAATATTTCATTTGGTAAATTATTATCTATTCTATTCTATAGTAGTAATAAAAATTTGCAAATTATTATTCATATTCATCTCTATATATTTGTATGTTATTATCTCTATATACAATATCTAAATTTACCATATTATTTTTATATGAATATCGTATAGGGTGGGTGGTGGTTCAATAAGTCAGTTTTACTATACGGTGAAAAATAAGGAAAATAATTTATTTAAAATGAATACTTATAATTCTTCCAAAATGATGAATATTAATAACATTAAAAAAAAGTGACAAATTATAATATTTAAAAATACGGATGTTTACAACCTGATCAAATTATTTTAGCTAACGTTAGAGATTTTAACTGCCAACAGTTTTGACGCTTATAATCAAAAAAATTATTTTTCCTGTATTAAGACATTATATAACCTTTAAAAATGTTGGACAACAAGCCAGGTGGATCACGGAGTGTTGGAAGACCACGAGGTAGGTGGAAAGATGAAGTCGAAGCGGACCTTCGGGCTCTAGGCGTTTACGGCAGGCGGACGTTGGCGGTAAATGGGCCCCGTTGGAGAAGGCTGTTGGTGGACGCCAAAACCAATTGTAGGTTGTAGACGGGTTATTTATTTCTTTTTATATTCGTAAATTTCTGAAGATTTGCAAATTCGTAAATGGGTATTTCTAGGCTCCTTAACACAAGAACCCGTACTAGGTTCAACTCTAAATCTTCACGGAACGATGGTTTAGGATTTAAACTTAAGATTATACACCATTTGGATAATATCAGAGATGGGGGAAAAGGGGCCGTTTTTTTTGTCAAATTTGATCTCACTCTTTGAATAGAAGATAAAAATACATTTTAAAAGTTATTTTCACCAATATAACTTATCGAAATACCATTGTTTATGTATTTATATTCAGATAGAAATATCATATAGATATATTGTAGATATAGATATATTAACAAGTCATCTGCATATCCGATTATATCATATATCCGACAGGCAAATATGAGCTATAATACATATAAAATATACAATATTATAGGTATACAGAAAATGTAAATTATACACATCAATTGTATTATTAAATTCATCATATATATATATATATATTTACATACGTTTATTTGTCTTTGAATACATACATTTCGTAGTATAAATATATACATTTAATAACACCACTCTTTCTGATGCGATAATATTCATGTATTCATGAACAGGAATACATTTTACAAATTGATGTCTGTATAAAGTTTCAATATAAAAAAATATCATATATATAAATAAATTTTGCAGACAGATAACAAACGTACAAACTCTGAACCGAATGTTGCAAAAAAAATATAACAGCGCAGGGTGTATAAAATAAAATTTAACAAGTTTTTTTTTCAACTTCTTCATACATGGAAATAAATACCATATGGTTTGTTTTATACCGCACAAAAATTTACAATGACTCATCATCATCCAATTGATTTACGTATCATTGCATATTTTAAAAAAACTTTACTATACGCATATATAGAAAAAAGAAAAAAATATTTAAATGAAGTATACCAAAAAAAAATGGTTAAAAAAAAAAATGGTTTGGTCTATTGCGAATTCGTCAATGATGATATCATTCAAATATATACAAATATTTCTTTCTATTTATAAGTAAAAATTAACTTAATTAAATTATAAAATTTAATTGAGATATTTTATTTTTTATATAAAGTATGTATCATATATAAAATATACATACATGCGTTGGCATTACCGAAAAAAATTAAAATTTGGTTTCATATACACACATATAAATGAGGCGATTTATTGCGTGCAATTATATTTTATATACATATGTATGGATGTCACACATTTATTTTTTGTTTTTATTTGACAAAGAGATGATAAGAATTAATTAAATAATTGTTGACAAAATATGTACTATGAAATGAATTCGTACATCATTTCTATTTTTATATGCGAATATTGCAAATATAATTAATAATAATATACATAATTATATATATTATTAAATTTGATGGATAATTAGTAAAACAATAAATGTCCAATTATAAAATTGGTTGTACGTGGAAAGAGTTAAAATTTGTTTTTTTGCATTCGATTATCACACACACACATTATATATTGTGAAGGTTTTTGTCGTTATTATGGGGACAAAATCGATATATGTTTACTGAAATTTATTGATTCAATGCAAAAAAAAAAATCCGGAATAATTTTTGATGGATTCGTACATTGATTTTGATAGTGAATATATTCGCTATAGCATCTAATTTATATCAGCGCCCAATTACTGGGAAATGTAGTGTATTTAGTTTCCAGAATTAACACAATTCTAGTTCATTCAAGTACATCGAACGATGATCGAAAACCAGAAACTGGTATAGGCGGTGCATGGAAAAATTTATTGTCAAAACGAGGACCTATTCTAAAAGGCACAGGTATAATAAGCTAATTTATGGAAAAAAATCTATGTAGAGCACCATCCTAAATTTTTTATAGTTTTTCTCCAATTTACATTTATTTTTTTTGCATTATATGAAAATTCAATCAAACTCTGATATTTCATAAAAGATTTTTGAACACGCCTCATTGGTTCAAAAGATATAGTCGGTTTTCTTCGAAAAAGTGAACCTAGAATTTTGTACCTTTTTGCTAACTGTATAAATTTTCTTTATCTTTTAACAGTCAGTTAATTTTCTATAAATTAGCTAGTTATACATGTGTTTTTCAGAATATCACCTCGTTTTAACAATATTGTGAAGAGATGGCGATTGAAAAAATATTTATCGAAAAGATAGAAGGGTATTTTGCAAGTATATTAACCCCTTCTGGACCACACTGAAAAAAAGTCAGTCTACGGTTAATCGGCAATGAGATTTAGATTTTTGGTTCTCAAAATCCCCTCCTATACTCAATTTCAGTCCGATTAGTGGTTAATCTTCGTCGGAAAACAATGAAAAACCGACCTTTGGTACATCACAAATCCTAATGCGCCTTAAATTAGGGGATATTACCGCAGGAGACATGATCTTTGAGCGCAGAAGTATATTTAATTTCTAGCTTGAACTTTGGGCAACAATAAAAATACATCATATATTGACTTTTTCTAAACTTTATATGAATTCAGATTTAAAAATAAACGATTAGACGTATTAAATTATGTTACTTATACCCACTTGGAGTCCTTATATAGGTGAGCGATACTCTAAAACATATTTCAAGGTCAAGGGTCAATCTAAATTATGGCATACTCAATTAACTTGAATGAATTACTCGTCATTCAGTACGATGTTTTAAAATAGCGCATTGATGGCTGGTTGGAAAACCGACAATCGGTCTAAAATTATTTAATAAATGCATTTTGAAAACCGAAAATCCCGATAGTCGCCACACTAAATTTTCATCAAACTCCAATTTTCCAAATTATACGTTTTTTATTAGGATTTTTCAACCATTTTTATTTTTTTAAAAATTGCGGCATTGTAACTAAAACTAGAACCGTTTAAAATTGTTTAAATTTCGATTTTCCAAAAAAAAAAAACAACATATTGGGATTTTTTCAAGATAATTGTTGAATTGTATATTTTGTAGTTTATTTAACTTTTCTAGATTTTATTTCATTTTCCTTTAAAACCCATAGTGAATAGCATTTGAACCTTAAATGTGCGTCCCAAATGGCGGTTTGATGCACCAAGTGCATTTATTCTGCAGCTTTAGTGTTAATATTCAATTTCAAAGATCCGCCACGGTTTTTTTTATTAACACATTACACAACATTTCTAAAATCTTTTATTGTGATATATATGAAAACCACATCCATATATTTTGAAAACCTTTCACTTGTACTCATACTTCCAGCAAATTTATATACGGATTTTTTTTTCATTCTAATTTATGCTACATAATTTAGATTGATGATTAAGGTACAATTTATTTTAAGACTTATGATAATATACATTGTTGCATCAATATTTGCATATTTTGCACGTCACAATATGAAAAATTGTGTTGAATTTACCGTAAAAACTTATGAAACACGTGTTAGACGTGGTACAAATTTGAATTGCATTGCACTTGTACGGTATTGCAAATTTGTAAATCAATAATATTTTTTTCATATATACAATAAAATTATAAAATGAACTGTAATTTTTATGATCTAATTAACAAAGATAATTTTTATATATGCATTTTTTATCTTCGCGATATTATAGATTATTGTTATGGCAGGTATAGATGATAAAAAAAAACCAGCAAATATCTTCTTAAAGTTTAGTTATCAATCAACCGGTGAATTATTATATATTGGTATATATGAAATATTTATATCAGAGACCACAAATTGATTTTATTGATTGCTGTAATACATTCCAATAATATGTATAAATTAAAAGCCGCACATACATAAAATAATGTGAAAAAAAAAAAACTTAAAAATTCTAATAGCATAAATACCAATGAAAAATTAATATTAAACACTATACCAAAGAAGATAGGAAGTCACGTCCATTGACCGCTATTGTAATTTTTTTTTATTTTATCTATCATATATTATTATTATAAAAATAACAATATAATTATTATTATTAATATTGAATGTATTTATAAATGTTTAAATATACTTAAATCTCATACAAATATATACATATTTTTTAATTGTATTGTACTTTTTTTTTCTTTACATATTATTCCAATTAAATTATATATATGTAAATATCTATAATTGTAAGAAATATTATTTTTATTATACACGGCACTGGTACGATATTATACATTGCATATAATATTATATATATATATATGTACATTAATAAATATTTATATAGATTTAAATTCAAAAATGTACGTGATATTATATCATTTATCGCGTTTTTCATTATAATAATAATGTTTTTTTAACTTATTTGCAATTGGAAGATTAAAATTAATGATATCATGAAATATATTTATACATTATTATTATAAGTAGCTCTAATTATAAAAATGTAAATTTAATAAACGAATGTATTTAATAATTCAAAAAGATTTCGAAACATTGATAAAATAGAGAGTTTTATTATATTTATTTTTGAAATAGTAATTTATTATTTTGGTTTGTATCCATCCACTATATTAAATTATTATAAAAATAAATCAATATATAGATGAGAGATGTTGGCGGAACGGTTAAGAGCATTTTGTTTGTATAGTAATATTTTCTTTTGAAATATTTTCCTTATATTTTCCTCTGTAGATTTGAATTAGATTTTACAAACATAAAAAGAGGAAGTTCTCTTTTTATCTACGGAAGTTTTCGTTAAGCAACATGAAGATTTAACGAAATTTTTGGTATTAAATTTAAAATTAAAGCTATTGTGTGTTATCTTAAAAATCTATATATCTGTAAAAATAACATGAAGATACGCGATTTTTTGGGAATACAATTTTAAGTGAATAAATGAGACTGACAATTCGATGTGTTTCGTTTGAATTTATACGGGTTTGTGGATAACAAAATTGAGTCTGAAAAATGTTTGAAAAACGAAATCGTATTAGTAAACATTAGATAACTTTAGATCGCAGTGAAATTATTAACTAGAAATGTATATTTACAGGTAAATTTAAACAAATTATATGAAGCATTTCAATTAAATCTTTTTTATTGAATAAAATATAAGGAAGCTAGACAACTAGACAGTTTACTAGACAACACGTTTTTTTTATTAATCATATTTTTCTGTAGTGGAATCACTTAACAGGCTCCTTTTTATGATGAATGAATTACACGGTTTTAAGATTAGTCTTTAAAGTTCGCCTTTTATTGATAAAGAATAAACAAATCATTAACGATTTGATTGATCTGTGATGTAAAATTGACCTAAAATTCTCACAAAATTTTGGGGTTATGTGTTCGAACCCTACTGCAGAAATAAAATATATTTTGTGTTTTCGGTTAATTTTGAATGGGAATTTTAACACAGTGCTGTATATTTACCCATACCGTTGGTTGTACGGCTAATTACCGATACCGTAAAACCCACAAATGCAGAATCCAACAACAGAAGGCTGTTGTTGGAGGCTAATACCGATTTTTTATTGTAATGCGAAATTTTTTTTTATTCTTCCATTAGAATTTATTTTTTGGACACTTATATTTACCGGTTGAATAAATTATTAAAAATCGCTTGCTTTCATTTAGGTAATTATTAAATATGCTTGCTTGCAATATAAAATGTGATCGTTTAATAATTTTTGTGTCTTACCAAAAATAGAGAATATAATTGAATTTACCGGCATATATGAATAATTATAACATACCTGAAAATAGAAAAAAAAATTCATTATTAATACATCGTTTTATTATAATTTTTCTGTATAAAAATTGACAAAGTTAAATGTATAAAAATATTTCCATTGGTTTAAGTTTTAAGTCATATTAATTCATATGTATAGATATATAGATAATAAATGTATGTATATAATCACATTGAAAAATTCTTGTGTTATCAACGAATTCATTATATAATTATAATTATAATAATATTAATAGTAAAAACGATTTATTTAGTATTGGTAATGTCAAAAACACAAAAAAAAATGTTTATAATGAATTACATCACCGCAAATAATTGTATGACATAGTATCATAAAGTGTATAAAAACAAACATTTTTTGTTTATTATCATTTTTGTTTTTTAAAATGTTGTATACAATCCCATTACAAATATTAATATTGATTATACATAAAAATAATAGAAATATTATGTTTATATAATAATAAAATGAAGAGGGTTTTTACTTCCGAAAAATATCGATTACATATATATATATTGAAAGCTTACATTATAATAAAATTAATAAATGATGATGATGCAAAGAATCCTTTTATATGTTGAATATATACATATATGATATATGATATATCAATATCAAATTACTTAAAATTGATAAAATTTTATACATATAGTCGTATATGTATAATAATTGTCATTTTGATAGATTGGTTTGGTTTGTTTTACTCAAATTTATTCTACTAATTTTTGTATTTTTGTAATTTTTTTTAACATTATTTTTAATAATTTATTGATTTTTGTGGATTCGGGGTCGCTTTAATTAAATTTCTTTATTAATATCAATTAGTATTTTGGACGATGTACAAACATTAATTTTACTAATCAAAATTTAAATTTAAAAATAAGTTTTATATGATCTTTAAAAATTTTTTATTTAAAAATATTTAAAGGTAACAAAATAAAAGTATGTTTCGGTATTCACTACCATCCTCAGATTTCTTTATTTCTGTAGCTGTTTCCGGTTTTGATATTATTTTTCACCTCACCCACCGGGTCTCACGATTGTCATATGCACGAAAAATGAAACAAGCTTTCACAGATACTTTTTGGAAAATCGAATATATTTTTAAAAACCATTATGCGATTTGTTCTATGAAAAATCAGAAATTTATCGCAATTTCAAATAACAAAAAAAATTTTTAATTACAGAAAAAATGGCTGTAATTCGAAAAATTCTAAATTTGGAAAATTGCATTTTCCAGAACCTGTTGTTTGGGTCGCAGGAACAAAATGTCTCAAAGGCCGCCGCGGAGTTGAACAGCTTCGAAAATTAGAGAATTAAAAACAAAAATTTGAATATTTTTCTTAGAATACACCATCTAAACATTGTAGCATAAGTTTGCGATTTCAGTGATTCAACTGAAATATTATTTTAACGACTCATACTTAATTGATATAACAAACAAAATTATAATAAATTATATATTTGTAATGATTAATATTACAATGTAAATATTCAATGGTAATAATATAATAATCTATATAATTTTAAAATCGTTACAGTCTATATTTTATTTATATTTTTTTATATTACAATTTTTTTTGCTTTCATATACACACGACCCATGAATAATAAATATAACTTTCATTCATATATAAATATATACATTCTTCAATGCATGGGGATATCAATGAATCACATTTTTGTGAATTTCCAAATATATATATAAATACTGTTAAAATTCTGTGGTCTATACGAAATATAAAAGATAAAACTGTGCTTGGCAATATATAACCATATATATGCTTCGCTATATATCTATAATTTTTAACTATATATATTTTCCTAGAAAGGGGTGTAATGGTCGAGTAATCATCAAAATAATAATAATTATAATATAAAAGCATATATTCATATATACATACAACATATATATGTATATAATAGTATTTTTAATAGAGGCACACTTGTAATAATTTTTTTCATTCATTCATTCATTTATTCGCGCATATATTTATTTATATTTATTATTAAGTGATGTATTGTTTTATTTATTTTCCTGACACACAAAAAAAATGAAAGAATATACGCTTTAATAAACATAAATTTGATGATTGCATTTGATAATTATTATTGTATATATATGATATATATATTCCATATTATGAATATAATAAACTAAAATTTGAATAATGCATCTGTTGTGTTTTCACAAAAAATATATATATTGATATAAAATATAATTTGAATAACATATAAATACTATACACTAATTTATCGGTTAAAATTATCACAGAAAAATGTAGTTGTCACACTGTTCAAAATCGAATAAAATGAATTTTTGATATAAAAGATTGTATACACAGAAACAGAAAAAACTAAAAAAAAAATTACTCAAAAACGACACATTTGATTGAAGGACTATGGATTCGATTGCAGAAAGGTACGCATATATAAAACAAACGGATACTAAATAAATAAAATTTAAATCGCAATCGTATAAAATATATCAATGACCTAATTTTCTTTATACGGTACAAAAGAAACAATCACGAGACGGTGATCTGGGCCTATGGACAACGAATGCATGTATATAAATTATACTGTATATAATTTGTTTAAAATATTATATATACTGCGTGAATGAATAAAATGCACATGTCCAGGTCAATGAACATTATTATTTGTATACATGTTTATATTGGTTATATGAATACGGACTGTATAATATATTTATAAATTTGCATATTTGTGCATATAGAAATCATATGGATCAGATGCATATATACCGTACTGTATATATTTTATGTATGTGTGTGTATTCATTAAAATTTTATATATTATAATTCGTACTCCATATTAAATATATATAAACAGAATTGCCGTATCATTATTTTTTAAAATGGATTAAAATACAGATTGTAGGTATATACACATCGCATATATGGACATGCGAAAAATGGTATATATAAACAGAAATGTTAAATATATAATTAAGCGATGCGATCGATAATGTTAATTAAATTATCCAGATTTATTGATTATAAATATACACATAGTATATGTTATATATAGCGTACATTAAATATTTTGTACTTTATGTTGGGGAAAAAAAAGAAAACTATTCTTAACTGATTGAAATAAATTTTGGTTTTGTGATCTTATAAAAGTATATGCATTTATAGAAAATCCAATATACCTCGAATTATAGGTTTAAATTGATATGAGAGTTGATTTTTTTTTTTGATGGATGAAGATTTATAATAAGATAAAATTTAAGATCTTATAATTTTCCAAGGAACTCCGTTACGAAAAATTTCCCATTAATTTTTAAATAGCTGTTTTCTCTATATTCCTTTTTGAATGCCGATCCAATCAATAATATTTTCGCTTAGCAATCGGTTAGGATCGATTTTCTTTTTATATTTGTAGAGAAAACATATTTATTTTGAAAAATTCATTTTGATAAAAAAAACGAATTGAAAAATATTAACAACAATGCACCTAGTATACAAGGTTAAAAAATACCGACGTTCATATTTATGAAATAAAGACGCTGGTTTAAGAACGTTCATATTTTGACAAATTTTTTGGTATTCACATAACAAATACTCTTGCTTGGAAGTCACGTTGACGTGGTGCGAGTGCTTAGGTTGCAATGAACCGAAGGGCTATACTGATAGGGACACCCGTGGCAATCTTCGGGGGGCAATGCACTAACTAAGTACTTCCAGCTTCCCAAACAGGAAGTATGGGCGCCTTCTGGGAGTATTAGCCTTACCATAGCAAGAGACTCTGTTATGGCTGACTAACCAATCCTCAGTTATAAGTCTAACAGTATTAACGAACAATATCAAGTTCGTAAAAAGGATTGTATCACAAAAAATAAGAACTATTACATACTAATACATGCATTTATATGCGTTGGGAATAGATAGAACATATTTTTCAATATGACGAAAATGTGGATTCCGATAATAGATTTGTTATTGTTTTGAAAAAAAAACAACAAATCATATGAAGCGAAATATCGCGCCTTCGACAGAAATTTCTAATTGCGGTTAAAAACAACGTACGTATTTGTGGGTTTAATTCATGATTTGCAATATTTGTAGAAGTGCATTGGGTTTTTTTTAAATAATTATATTTATTATTAAATTAGTAATATATTGCAGAAAAAAAAATTCTTGTGACTAATTTTAGAAATATAAATCTTATCAAACAGAAAAATGTATTTATTTAATTAATTCTTAGCTCAAACGTAATGGTAGTGGATGCGAATTTTGTGGATTTTGTTGAAATCAAATTAACACCATCTCTTTGAGTTGATCTGATTTTGATTCCCGAATTTAAGAAAGACATGATAAATGAGATAAATCGAGAAATACAAATAAGAAAATTTACCTGAATTGATGTGATTATCTATTTGAAAACACATTTTTTATTTATTTATTATAGTCGTTGAATTGATACACTCAGCGGAACAGTAAGTGTTATAGAATTTAAAATGTTATTAGTAAAATTAATCGCCCTATATCCTTTGGTTTAGGTTTAAAGAGATGCTCCCAAAGATTTAGCAAAACTTTATTGAATATGAAATCGAGTATTTAGAAAAACGTTTTTGTAAAATTTATCATGCGTGATCCAAATTAAATTGTTTTTGGTAAAATTTATATAAATTTTTCGTAAATGTTAATAATTATTTTTCTGAGTGTATATAAATTTACCTATTCGTTCAGACCTAATAACCATTTTAGCGTTTATATCATGCCCGCAGGACTAATTTAGTCCAGTACATTTACAAAAAAAAGTGTTAATACATAAAAATGTGAAGATAAGTAATGATAAAGAATATATCTAGTCCATGGTGTCGATAACACTAAAATACACTATTGATAAAAAAAACTGCAGCTGATAAGAATAGAATTTGCGCTTATCGATTTCTATGGAATTCTTTTTGCAATCATTTTTTTTTAGTATATTAATTTTTTCTTTAAAATTTTGCATTGTACAATCCGGCGATATTAAATTGCAAATGTTTTTATTTCAAAACAGCACTTTATAATTCATTATTATATATACAAAAAATTATGTGTGTTTTTTTTTGTTATCATTAAATTAAAATACTGTTTTTTGCAATTTTTTTCTTCTTAATATAAATATATTATAAGAATATGTGTGAATATGTTTGTTTTTTTTTCTTATAAATTTTCGCAAAATTTCTATATTTATACACAAATTTTATTCATATTGTGCTAATTTTACTTAATGTTTACCATATGTTTATAATTTTTCATACATGTTATATTTTTGTTCGTTATGGACGTTGGTTAAAAATTATTTTTAAAGAAAAACATAATAAGAATTTATTAAACATCTTTATAATTTTTTATAGTTTTTATAGTATTATGAATCAGGTGAAATAATCAGGGCTTATTCAATGTTATAATTTTACAAATTTAATTCTATATAGTTATAAGAAAAGTAGCAAATCGATCAATTCATTTTATATATGTATATAACAAAATCCATTATATTTAATATAGACTCCATATACAGTAGAATCGCGATATAAGGAACAATTAATTGGAAGGAGAAGTTCCCTATTTCGAAGTTTCCTTATTTGGAAGGTTCGATAAAAATGTTAAAATAGCTTTAAGAAGTTATGGAAAGATCACCAAATGGCGGAAAATGAGTTAAAATCAAATGATATTCAATGAAAACAATTATTTTGAAAAACAATGGAAAAACACGTTTATTATTTGGTTGAATCTGCAAACAACTTAAAAATTATATATTGAGTACAAATTCACATCCCAAAGCCACCCAACAAGCCAATAAAAATACAATACATATATGTATATGATGCAAATGATTCCCTAGAGGTATAATATAACACAACACTCAATAAGTTCGTATGATGACATATGTCTGACTCCACTATTGGCTAATCATATGATTTTTAAGAAGTACCAACCTTCCGGCCGTCCAAGCACCGACCATAAAAAAAAGTTAACAAAATGGTTTTTGGCTGATCGTAAATTGAAATTGCGTTAGATAACTGACACCTTAAAGATATCAGAAAGCATTCGCGACTTTGCATAAATATTTGAGTTTGAGAAAGCTCTGTTCGAACCGAGTACCTTTTCCTCACACTCGCTCAAAAACAACAAATGCGTAAACGGTTCAGACCTCAGTTTGAAGCTATGTCAGAGCAATAAAAAGAATTGACTTGTCTATGTCAATGAAATAGGGATCCATCACTATACCCTTGGTAGAAATCGACAGTCAGCTGCGTGGACAATAAACGATGAAAGAGGACTGAAAAATGCATCGAAATGTTAGAGTCGCGTTGTCATGAATGTAACTCTCTTGAAAGAGAAGAGATTTTAGTGTTCCTTATTTAAAGGCTATAATACAAAACTTGGAAGTGTTCCCTATTTCGAAGTTTCCTTATTCAAGGGTTCCTTATATCGCGAGACTACTGTATAAATATACATATAATTTACATGAATTTTATTATAAAACTATGTATTTTTATAATAAATAATTGAATCGTGATTTTATTTAAATCGATTTAACATTTATTTTGTATATATAATAGATATATAAAAAAATTAACCTTATTTTATATATTGTTCATTTATTGCCCCCTTTTTATATATCATTTAGAAAGATATATATATATACTTATACAAAAATAACTTCCTTTTAAAATGCGTTCACTAAATTTTAAATTTATAAATAATGTATATCTATATAAATCTCAGAATATTTATTTTCATTACAATTTTCTAGTTCAAAGGTCTGTAACATTGTTTATTTTATCTATCTTAATATATTAAATGCACACGAATATACACATGATATATATAATTTCTATAGAAAACAGAGCGCTGCAGATACACAAGGCTATAGCACTATAGATATATATATATATATATATATATATTGATTGTCGACGAACGAAAAACAACCGCAAAATAACACTTCACTCACTATACAGTATACACATTTATAATCTTCTTATAGCAAAAACACAACATGCATATAATTTTTTATAATTATATCAACACTCTACCTACAACAAAACTTCAAATACACCATATACATTTTCCTTATATATTCTCTTATTCTATACATAGTTCAATGGTATATAATTCTATATGATATGATATTTGATTTGATGACTTTGAATATCGCTTGTATAAAAAAAAAATAATACAATTTTATTGAAATTTTCCATTTTATTAAAAAAAATAATTTTTCATATTCTAAAAGTGTTTTTACACATACTGAAAATTATTATTATTATTATCACACTTTTACTTTATGTTAAAGAAAAATAGACATTTTCATTATTTATATCAGTTTATTTACATATATACGTATATGTTATATGTTATTATATGCATACGCGGATGGATAGAAGAACTCTTTATAAATGATATATGCAGATGCACATTATCCAACACACATCACATATATTTATAATTAAACCATAATTGCATAGTGCGACGATATATAATGTATATTGTAAATATTTATTTATAGCATTATAAATATATATATATATACTTAAATAAGTACATACACATGAAATGTATATGTATTAGATGTCGGTGGGGGAGGATTTGAGATATATCCTTTTGGAAAAAGAAATATATTATCATAATTGAATCGAAACATATACAAAAAAACAAGGATGTACTAATTTTAATCATTAAGTCGCGTATTATCCTATCAAATTAATATTTCATTGTGTTTCATTTAAAATGCCCTTTTTTTCTAATTATAAATCTTCCACAGTAATGGTGAAGAACTGGATGTAGAGGGTTATTGGAACTTTAATGTAATTTTTGTTTGTTTCCGTTAAGATTTTGTTAAGAACTTCCAAATAGAACGGCCTTTCGAAAATGACTTCAAAATATTAACTATCGGGGAACATTTTCAAATACCATACTTTTTGAATCATTTTGGTAAATATAATTTTTTACAGTATTATATGTGACTTAAAATAAAGAAATATATTTTTTTTAAAGTTTGCAGTGCCAGTGGAAAATAATGTGGTGAGGCGGGAAAATTTGTTTGAAGACCTAAACGATAGGATATTCTAAAAGGTACGTGCTATAAACAAATTAATTATTCTACAATAAGAAAAAAAAATGGTTTTCGAACAAAATTTTTCGGAAAATACAATTGCCCGATTTTGATTTTTTTGAAAAATCCACCTTAGTTTTCCACCATTTGTAATTTTCTTTGTATCATTTGAAAACTTCAGTTTGATTTTATGTTGTTGGTGGTACTGTACGAAAAATGGGACCAGTTTTCACAGACACTTTTTGGGAAATCGGAAATTTATAAGCATTTACCTTTAAGCATAATACCTAATCGTTTGGGTTTTCAGGACAAATATTTTCACGCCTCGTTACTGGAAAATATCTATCAGTCCTTTGTAATCGTATAACTATCTGAATTATGAATTGGGATTGAACTGTCGCTGAATTCTTGGAATGGAATATCATATCACTATATATTGGTTTTGTTTCGCACTGATAATCAAAATGTTTTGTCAACTCATCAGACAATTTAGCGACGAGCTTAGTGATAATACATTCCATTAAAAAATATGTTTTCTATATATATATTCGTAATTGCATATTGCACCAGCAAAATAAATACATATAAAACATAACATTTAACGACATTTATCGTACAAAATTGATATTCAATTCAACATCAATATAAATTTCAAACGTGGAGAATGGATATTCAATTTAAGATTTTCCTTTATCCTAAAAAATTACCGATGTATAAATTGAAGTATGATAAACACCATTTTATTTAAGTTTTGATTCAAGGTATATCGTATACCGTGATATTAGGTCAAAAACATCAATACAAAATTACCCTATCAAAATATAAAATAAGACGATTTTATCTTATTCTAATATTTCTATCAACTAAAATTTACATATTGTTATGTATAACAGAAAAAAAACAACAATAAAAGCTGTTTTGATATAAAATTATAAGCCATAGGAATATAATTAAAAATTATAATATGTAGCCAGGATACGCGATGCACTCGACACAAATTTATTATATAAAAAATTATATAAAAACTAAAAAAAACCATACACATATGAAATTTCCAGTTCAAATATACCCTCATAATATTTATTCATATATAAAGGTATATCAAAAATCAAGGTGGAAATTCTTCCTTTTTATAAACACACCAAAAAAAAAATTACCAAATGATATAATTAATAAAAAAAAATGTATAGTTTTTTTTATCTAAATAAAATGTCATAAAATGTGTTTACGGGGAGCAAAGGAAGAAGCACTTTTTGTACAAGAAACAAACAACTTAATGAAAAAAATAAAAAAATTTATTTTATTTTTTCAGGTTTTGGTTTTATATTACCTTGGCCAACACAGCAGTAGAAAAGCACAGCAGCACGGTTTATATATCATATAATAAATAAAAAAAAAGTTGTATTTCGTTGAATGTTGACTTATATTTCTTATTATTATGCGTATATATATTTTATAATTTAGCCAAAAAAAAAAATTAATAAATATATGCATAAGAAG
Source organism: Dilophus febrilis (assembly GCA_958336335.1). NCBI lineage: Eukaryota > Metazoa > Arthropoda > Insecta > Diptera > Bibionidae > Dilophus > Dilophus febrilis. The sequence goes on from OY284469.1 coordinate 40,259,537, forward strand.
ATATAGTTTATTACGGAAAAAAATGCAAAACAATAATAAAAGATAAAGAAAAAAGAAATGTATTTTTCTTTTATATAAAAAAAAACTCATTTATTACGAGTTTTATTTTTATTTGTTATATAAAATAAATTTCATTGCAATAACAATATTATTTTATTTTTTTAACAAAAAAAAATGTAGAACAAAAATTTATTTCAGATCTGTACACACAGAGTAGCTATTGTTCTTGTAACACAAAAAAAACTGCTGTTTAATTTTTTTTAGCCTTTCTATATCATATCGCCGACGTATAAATATATATGTATATACTTTCTTTCTTATTGCATTCGTTTTACAGATATTTCCATATATGAATTTGATTGCAATAATGGATCAATATATTAAAAGAAAAATCTTTATTTTGTTTATATTGCGCCAATTGTAACTAACCAATCCATATACGGATTATAAATTTAAAAAAAATGTTTTGGAAATGTTATTATTATTATTATTTAGGAACAGTAAATCGTTTGCCAACGTCTTGGGTATTATAGTTTCTTTTATAGATTTTGGCATTTTATAATTAATGGCAATTATTTTTCGAGTCCCGTTGGCTTTAAATGCAGCATTATTCTATAAAATAATGTTAAAATATTTTGACTTTCTATTGACTGAAAATAATAATTTTACAGAGCTACAGAGGGCTGCCCTCTGTAGATTTTTGTTTCAATAATTTTATTTAGAACTAGACAACGGCGCCAACGGTTCGTTCACACCAATTTCTTGTATGTAGTGTCGGCTCCTTGCTTTATGAAAACTTAAATTATGGGTCAAATGGATAAAAAAAAACGAATGATTAATTAAACTCCATTTACCATTTACAAATGGACTTTAATCGTTTCAAAATATTAACGCATTTACGAATCATATTTTTGGGCGGTATATTTTATTATAGGAGCCAGATGCATACATGGACTAAAACGTGCCAAAACGTTGCGGTGTAGTTGATAAAACAACTAAATTCAAAATTCTGACAACATTTTGATGTTCTGGTTGGTTATTGCCACTATGAAGAAAATACATGAATTCTGTTACATTATTATGATAACATTAAGCATTTTTTCTATTTTTTAATCTGAATTTCTCACACAGTTACTTATTTAAGATAATTAATAACACAGAATCAATACAGGCATTGTATATATTATAATAAGAGTCGATAAGACAACATATACCCATTATAAAAATATAACAATCAATATTATTATAATTACAAATATATTATTCATAATTTTGTATTGAATAATTTTATTTTTTTGGTTAATCGTTTAAGATAAGAAGAGGTTATAAAATAAACAGAAAGCTATAAACATTTATTAAGTCATTAAGTTATATAGTATAATTATAATGTATTATAAAAAACACATCATATATTATTTTATTTGTGATATTATTATTTAATATGGGCGATGTCGAGTTTTTAGTTTTTTAATTTGCAAAAATCATTTTATATATTGACGATTATTCATAAATTAAATATATACATAAATGCAATTTATTCATGGAGGAAAGCAATTTTTTTTTTTCATCTTATTCATTCAAATAATCCATAGACATTTCTTTGTTTTGTGTGTTATCTGCGATAGATATAGTTTATGGATAAAGAGAAATGGGTTAAATTAAAAAAAAAAAAAAAGATGCTGCACCACCTCATGAAATTTTCATATGTATACAGATTTTTTTTTTTTTACCGAATAATATAATATTTATTTATAGAAAAATATTCACGATCGAATATATTGTTTGAAAAATCATCATTTTCCTATATATAATGAATAGAAAATTAAAACACACACACATGCATATACATTTTCATTTAATTTTTTTTTTTTTGCTTTAAAATCGATAATGATGATGTGCCAGTTAAAAAAAAATTCGAAAAAAGAAAATTTTCAATAAAAAATTTTCGAAATATATATTTGTACAATGTCTATATCTCTATATCTCTATATATAATGGTGTATGATGGTGTATTGTATATGCTAAAAGAAAAAGGTGTGTCATCTATCAGAGTGCACAAATGCAAATTTCTGCATTAATATTATTTTCAATATACAGCAATATGGTATATATATATGGATATAAAATAACACCTCATCTCTTAGGTTATATATGTATAGTATACTTATTTTTACCTACGTTATTTTATATTTTTTGTAATATACCTACTTACACTCTATGCGATAATGTAATAATTTCGCAAAATCGCATGTTAATATATGCAACACCTAATGTCTGCATATGTCTGTTTTTTTTATTGTGCAAATAAAATATACGCATATATAAGAAATTTTATTTTGCACAAAAAGCGTGAGCGTTAAAAAATGAAAATTTTAAAATTTTTTTTTTTTTTTTTTTTTTGTAAATCTATGATTTGTTCAATAAAGAATTTGTTAATGGAAGAATTTATAAGTTAAATAAATTTAAGAAATAATTATGATTCACACATACCTTTATTTTTTCTATATATTTAGTTAAATATACGTGCTTAAAAAAATTATATTGAAACAAATATTTATTTTTCACCTTGCTGGTTTTTCGTGTTGTTTAATTTCCAAATTTGTGATTTTGATTATTATTAAGGAATAATAATCAAATGAATAAAGAAAATTTTTTATCGCACTTTTTAAAACAAAAAATAAATGTATTATACACTTATTTCTTTTTATTTTTTTTAGAAGAAAATATAAAATAAATTAAAGTTTTTGAAAAACGATGATTTATTTTTGATGAACTATATAGAAATTTTCCAAAAAAAAAAAAAAAACAAAAATAAAACAATTTATAAAGAAAATGTTTATATAGAATAGAAAAAATTTAAATTATAAAAATTCACCGGCAAATAATAAGTATAATTTTCACAATAGCAAAAAAAAATTACAAGTATAGACAATTAACTTTATGTATCAGTATCTATATGTATATATAATATATAAATGAAAGAAACAAAATTTTTCACTGAATTTATTAGATTTTCTTTTGGATTTTCCAGTTTTTTCTATTTTATGATGAAAAATAATTTTTTTGCACGGAAAAATTAAGATAAAATTCGTTTTCACAAACAACTGAATAGAAAATACAAAATACAAATTGATTTTTTGTTTTGTGTGTTTATTCAATTTATTGCACAAACCGAAATGAAACGAATTCGTATTTGTTTTTTATGATTTTAATTTTTTTTATTTGCAAGAAAAAAATATAAAAATTTATAATTTTTATTTAATTATTATTTTTTTTAAATAATAATCAAAAATTTTTTACACTGGTATATGGTCAGCGAAATGATAATATTTTTAAATTTTTTATTCAAATAAATATATCGGTCACAATAAAACACAAAACTGATTATTTTGTAATATTATTACTTTTTTTTTGTATTTGCCTTTATCTCTCAATAGCTCAATGTATCAGGGTAGACTAAAAAATAAATGAAATGAAATTCATTTTGTATTTTTAGTTGGTTGTTCTTGTTATATGAAAATATAATAATATGTATTCGTATAATATATATATATATATATAAATTGTGTTTCTTGTATATACGATTTTATATATAGTAGTTGTTGGTAATGAATGTATTATATATGGTTTTTTTTGTTATTGTGTATTGCTTCTCGGTACACAAGTACATTCATTTTTTTTTGTATTATATGATTATATGTATATTTTAACCTATCTATGCATCGTATAAGAATATATACAGACCATGGAAAAACGCAGTCATCAATGTTATAATAAGTATATAAATATATAATATACATGTATAATATTGTGGTGTAATATGGAAAGGAAAATACAGAGTATAGATAATCGTAATGATATATATATATATATATGTGCAATTATGATACAATATATCGCGAATAATTGAATGATTTACATTTCGAATGTGAAAATACTTACTTGTTTGTCAGAATAAGTTCCAAAATATAGAATTGCATTTAATAAAATTAATCTATAATAAAAAGAAGTTTACCTGTGATAATTTTTTTTTAACAAACAACGAGTCGAGACGAATTAGATTTTAAGATGATTTTCAAGATCAACAGTTTTTTATTTATTTTTATTTTTTTTTTAAATTAACCTACGCAACTTATATATACACTTGATTTTTGATATTATTTTATATTCTTTTGCAGCATCGCTCTATAGTTCCTTAACTTATTAATTTAAATTCTTATGTGGTATTTTTTATTTTGTTGTATTTTAAGGAAATATCGATTTTTAATGTTATACATGATGGGACATTATGTATATATATATAATTTTTTTTATGTATATAAAGTACCGTAAAATGGGGTGAAGTGGATCGAAAATTTGACATTTTACTTTTAGTTGTGACTTTTAATGACTCCGGAAACTTTCATGAAAAACAATTTAAATTGTTGTGTCCTTGTAAGTTGTATAGTTTTCTACTTTGATGCACACATTTTCTCTTATCATAATACATAATTAATCAAATTGCAGCACTTTTCAGAGTAGCTAAGCAACAATTTTTTTAATGATATTTTTTTAAATAGATATTTGCAAAAATAATACAAATAAATGTGAAGGATCAACTTCACCCCATTATACGGTATACTATATTAAAACACATTGAAATCACATCATATATATTTTAGGCGCAGACATAAAATTTACTTATAGGAATATTTTAGACAGGCAGTGCAACAGAAAAATATAAAACTTTTATTTATATATAAGATATATTGTTAAATTAATAAAATTATGTACTATTCTTCCATGATTTCCAGTTTAGTTGTTAAAATTCTATATATATTTAAGAACAAAATTATTATTAGTGATTCAATACTTTTCATATTTACTCTACACCGCATCACAATTGTATATGTACATTAAATGTTTGTGATTTACTGAGACTATGTCTCTTTATTTATATATAGTTATTTATAAATTAAAGTGCATATTTACTTATTTAAACAATAAAAAAAAATTAATATTTAGCTGATCATGAACATAATATTTTTGTTTCTCGTTATTATTTTAAATAAATACATTTTCATGTTAAAAATAATGGATTCTTTGGTTTTTCTTTTTTTATCTAGCACATCATCAATAAGTTCGTAGGATGACAACATAGATGGCCACACTATTGGCAAAGCCAAATGATTTTTATCACTTTCAAACTATAGGTTCCAAAATTTTATAGCAATTTTAGTTCACAAGTTAGAGGGAATTTAGTGATGTCTTGAATGCTTTGAAAAGTATTATTTCGAATATTTTCCCTTGAGACAAATAATAGAGAAATAGGTAGCTGATATGACCGTGACCGATAATGCTGAGCGCTCTGGTCACCGAAATTTGGCAGTTGTTTCAGAAAACATAAAAAATGGTTTTTGGTCGATCGTAAATTGAAATTGCGTTCGATTGATGATACCTTAAAGATATCAGAATGCAAGGTATTCACGATATTGCATGATCATTTGAGCATAGCTCTTTTTAGAATCGGTACCGTTTTTCCTTGTGGTATATGGCAGTGGATGAAACAAGTATCCATTACTACACTCCGGGGTAAAAGTCAGCTGAGTGGACGGCAAAATATGACACGAAAACTGAGGGGTAATTTGAAGCCAAAGATATATCGCTCTACATTTTACATTCTATACGTTCTATTTGGAAAAAATTTTTTAACGATTATTGTGATGGAATGTGCAAATAATCGAAAATGTTATAGCGAATAGGATTTTGTTAAAATTGTTTATATACCATACAATACAATTTACTAAAAATGGTGGGATAATTTTCAATTCTGAATCAAAGAAAAATATTCGAATATTTTCCCAAGAAAATACAAAATTGCTAGAATGAAAATGTAAAAAAAACCAATCTTATAAGTAATTATTTTGAAAATAAAAAAAAAACATATCACCTGCATAGTCACAGTCAGTTAATAGATCGACTATTATAATATTTGTTATTTTAGAATACAATTTTGACAATTAAACCATCAAATAATTATTTTTAATATTTTAAAATATTTGTAATATAATAATCGCACTCATTCTCACATTAATGTTTTTGTTTATTTATTTTGTATTTATTTTTATAAACTTAATTTTTTTTCAGTTGTTTTTGTTGATTGTTGTCAAATGCAAAAATATAAAAAAATGTAACATATTTTGCAAAAAACAAACAAAAACACAGGCAGCTCACCGCAGAAGAGTCACCTCGAGAAAACATGATTCATCAGTCGAAAAATTTAAATATACACAAATTTATTTATATTTATTATACATGCGTTAATTGTATATATATACATAATAATCGAATCTATATAGAGACGACCATAACGAATAAACGCACACAATTTTGTATTTTTTTTGTATATCAAGGATATGTATTGTATATACTATTAATACTATATACTAATATAAAATAATGTATTATAAATTTTCTGAAACAAAAAAAAAATAAATTTGCGTTAAGCCGGTTGCGATTATGCATATATACAACAATTTATTTTTAAGTATAATCATACATTTTCTTCAATGTACAGTACAGTAAAAATTTAATGTTTTTTAATGCATTAAATTATCGTATAAGAAAGTGTTATAATATAAATGTTTTTTGTTTTTTTTATTTGTTTTTGCTTATGTTGTTGTTATTGTACATTATATTTAAAAATGTGAGATCATTGCGTAAATTTCGCATTCAATGAATAATCTGAAATGGTAATTTATTCGTCATATTTTTTTAGTTTTTTTTTTTGTTTTTAATTCAAATAAAGTTGTATGTGCTTTGTAATTTATTTTCTGTGTGTGTGTGTGTTTGTGGATTTAAGATCAAAATTTATTATATTTTATTAGCATTTTGACCATATTTCTTATGAAATATACATTTATAAAATATTGCAAAAAGTTAAACGAGTACATTGTAAATAATTATAATAGTACTTTTTCTTTAATTACTTAAAAACATTAATATATATATATATCACTATATCTCTATCTCTATTCAAAGCAGAGTATGAGTTCATGAGGTCAAAATATATAAAAATAATAATAATAATAATAATTATAATTATTTTTATATATGTATAATCTCTTAATAATAATCTACTTTTTTTTTTAACAAATTTTATTTGCATATATAAATACATATAGAGAAATTATATTGTGATGTATATTTTTTTTTTTTATTATTCATTAGCTTAATAAAAGAATATATAGAGAAGTATTTATATTAATATATATACATATGCAAATTTATCTCATATATGTTGAAATTTTATTTATTTTTTTCGCAATGAATGAATAATCATATGGAATAATAAAAATTACAGGGATTTTCAGACAGACGGTGCATAGTTCAACCCATATCAGGTTTGAAATACCATATCGATTTAGATCTCGTTAAGGAAAATGGCAAAATCAACGAAAAGATAAGTAAAATATGTCGTTTGTCTGAAATTGTCTGGCAATTCCCTATGAAATTTGCTAGAAGAATTAGAAGAAGAATTTAAGTGTTTGTATTTTTACACAAACACAATTATTTCCACAAAACGTAAAAGAATTTTCCGATGAAATCAATTCAATACAAATTATATAAAAAAGATTAAATATAATCTATGACCCATCCTATTTTTAATTGGTAACAATGATTTTTTATCAGTAACAGTAAACCCATTACACTGTTGACGATACAGTACGTTACATTCTTCATATGAACTATCTCGTAATCATAATGCGAACCAAATGCTGCGGTCACGCCACAAGACGATTTCTTCCATTAATAAAGATTTAGAATCTAGTGGAAATTAATTTAATTTAATGGGATTTTTTAAGAAGATGCATTTAATTTTGAAAACTTTTCACCGGTTTATAAAAGCATTTATAAGACCACTTCTGGAGTATAATTCTTACATATTGGCCAATTACTATGTTCTACAGTTTAATGACAGGATCGAAAATCACGCGTTCTGATCAGAACTGGAAATATAACAAATTCCATTGAACTATTGATTGGACGCTCAGTAGCTTCATTATGCACATTTTATAAATATTACGACGTCGAATACTCTAAGGAAATTTTCAAATTAATTCCTGGACCTATTAACATCACTTATAATTCAAGAAATTATCAAGCAGGACATCCATACAGCATATCGTTATTGTAAATTAAGCATTACTTTCTGAATCCAAAGACTCATTCACCTAAATTGCAACTTGGACAATTCTTTGAAAATAAATGCGTTATTTTTTCTGACTGCTTTCCAGTTTAATTTTTTTCTCTCTCGTTCGCTTTTATTTCATGAATTTTCAAAATTTCATAAATTAATCCACATATTATTAAAGTTTGGCCATCCAAAATCACTTAAATTTATTCAATGCATCACATAGGTTCATCGCCTGATACACGCCTGATGAAGTGATTTCGTTACGGGCTCACGGTAATAGCATTCCGAAGTTTTTTTTGGTCGCTAAATCAATTCTGCCACAGTAACGAAAAAAACAAATATTCAAGCAAAATATTTGCAGTCAAATAATTAAGATATAAAAAATCACATCAAAATTTGTGCAAACAAAATGCGATTATGTGGTTATATCAGCGGTTCAAATGATTAATTCCCGAGAAAGATTCCAAACCCAAATATATAAATTAATTATGTGCAATTCCCTGATGTATGCCTGTTAATATTCTAGCCGGCATATAATATATATTTGAGTAAAAATAGCATGCGATATTAATATTATTGTGAGTGTTAATGTTTAATATTGCGTTTTATTCTTTTATAACATAAAAAAAATAATTTTTTTTTTTTGCTTGATTTTAATTAGTTATATATATTTTATTTTCATTTTATTAATTAAACAGCAGTTTTATTTAACACACAAACACACAAAGCTATAGTATAAAAAATATCAGAGATATAAATAAAAAAATACCGATGAAAATATACACGCTATTTGGAAATATACAGTAAAATGTTTCAAAGATATATGTAGAATGCAAAAGTTATATATAATATATATAATAAAGATGAAATGGATAATAAATTCAGCAAAACCACGTATGTATTTTATACATATGGAAGCTATTTATTATTATTATTACATGCAGATTATTTATCTGAAATATGTATATAAAATATATAGTATAATAGCAATGTGAAAAGATTATGTAGAACTTTTTCGCCGATATTAAAAACGCTTAAAAACAATATATGATAATGTATTTGTTGTATAATCGATAACTCAAAAGTTAGGGAAAATAATATTTTTCACTTATATGCATATATAAAGGAATTTTCATATATGTTTATGAATTATTTTACATAAAACAAAACGGTTTTTTTTAGTGTCTGGGTTTGGTTATTTAATAAATTTTCTACTTTTTGGTAAAAAAAGGTTTTTCATAAATTAATTGTAAAGAAATGTTTTTCGCTATAACTAAACCTTTTTTTTTCCGTCCCGTAGCAATTTATGATGACAGACAATTTTTCAAGAATCAAGAAAGATTTTTCTTTCAATGGAAGTTTTCATGGTGATAGAAATTGTTTCAAGTATGTCCCCTGACCATTTTTGCTTCAATATAAATGTTTCTAGTGACAGAAAATCTTTCAAGAATCTCCGATGAAAATTTTTCCGTTCAATTGACATTTTTCTGGAAAGTCTCGCATAAAAATGTTTCTTTAAATATACATTTTTCTGGTCATATACAAAGTTTTTAACAAACCTGATTTTTCTAGAATATAACCTGGAGAGTTTTCCTTCAATACAAATTTTACTTGGTGATAAAAAGTCTATACCAAGAATCTCGGATAAACATTTGTGGTCCGATAAAAAGTACATGCTTCCTTTCAATACAATTTTTTCTTGTGCTAAAAAATCCTTTAAGAATTTCTGTTGAACAGTTTTTCGTTCAATACAAGTTTTTCTGCTGATAGAAAATCTATCATGAAGATTTTTTTTTCAATGCACATTTTTTTGAGCAAATACAAACTCTTTCACGAATGTTTCTTAAACAGTTATTCTTCAATACAAAATTTTCTGGATAAAAAGAAAAACCTTTAAAAATACCCCAAATTCAAAATAAATATAACCAAATATTCCTCGATAATAAAAACACGGAAAGCCATCCGATAAAAGGGTAACTCTTATTTATTCAATGTTTATCTTCAACTTAATAACTTTAATTTTTAGCGTTAATTCTAATACATGTTTATTCTTTAGCATAATTTTAAATGCATCTTAAAACCCTCATTATCATTAATGCATATAAATTATATATAATATAAATAGTGATGTGCATGTTTAAGAACTAATAAAAATAAAAGTTAAATATCATTCAGAGACTAAATATCTTGCTAATTATAGACAATCATCTATCCTTTTAAAGTTTTTTTTTATAGTATATGAGGATATACAAGTTGATTATTGATAGAATGGTTATATAAATAAATAAAACAATAAAATGTTCGTTATATCTTGTTGTTCATTTATGAGGAAAAATTCGTCTTTTCCGAAAATAATATAATATATAAAGAATGAGATATATAAGAATATATAACATATAAAATCGGATATATAATAGTAGGGTGTTGTTTTATTATACAACATCAAATGATAAATTTCGTATAAGAATTGCATATATGTATGTTAAAAATATTTGGTGTAAACTATTCCATATTATATATATATAATATATAAATAATACAAGATATCCTGGGATACAAAGTACATTAGAAAATTTTCTCAATTTTCCAAATTAATAAAAAAAATCTAGGAAGATTTCTAGGTTTTCACGGTGCCTTCGTGGTTACGTTAACTAGCTAATTATCTATCAGGGAAAAAACGTATGGGAAAAATATAGCTCTGCGTGACTTTTAGACTTGAAATCAACAGAAAAATGTTTCATGTTTTCATAGTACCCGATTCGAATCCATGATCTCAAATGTTTTATAGAATTTTGCATAAATTACACATAGAGCGTGATAATTGATATTTCTATAAATTTCTAAATTTATAATCATTTTTAATTGCGGTAAACGAGTAAAGAACAGTATCTTTCCCAAGACATCCCCGTATATAAATATACAAAACGATATTATTCCTATATATAATAAACATATATCTTAATCAAGAAATTGATATTTTCTATATATACGATATAATGTTATACATTTTTGTGCAATTTAAAGTAAAATTGCACAATATTTCAATATATTATACCCATCATTTTTATATATTATATAATAATACATTTGACATTCATTGGACAATTTTTGTTTTTCTATATACATAACAAATTGGGGAGACAAATGTTCGAATGTGAATATATAAATGTCATTATCTAACAATAGCACGTAGCAAAATTCTGTATATCTTTTTATCAATAAAATGCATATATTATAATATATATACAAATATATTGACTAAAGATATTGACTATATGCATATATCGCTATAAAATATATATTAATGGTAAATGCATGTACGTACATATTGTATTTGTGTAAATTATTATTATTTTTTTTTCTTTTGGGATATTGTGGAGTGTTCAAAAACGAATAGTGTTTTCAAATAATATTCGATTTTCTGTATGTATAGGGTGGAGTGGGTCAGGTTCGGCGGTGGGGTGCCTTCGACCAATCTATCTTTTAACGAATATATTCATGATTGTCTATTAATAACTGATGTATGTGTAAAAAAACAATACTTATTAGAAATTGAACAGGTAAACCGATAAAAGCCAAGGACGTGTTTTTATATTTTAAAGATGTTTATTATCATATTTTTCTACTAATACTTTGTCAATTTATATTTGTTGTTTTTGCAAAATTATTCCTAATTATTTAACCAGTTAACTGTTTCGATTAAATTTCTCCGTTTGAGAGAAATTAGACAAATCTACAATTGCATTCGATAAAAATTTTTCAAACATCTTGAAGTTTACGAAAAGGTTTTAGTTTTCACGAAAATTACTGCGAATTGTCACAACGAATATACTCGTCATAACACAAAATTTTGTACTTTTTTCATGACGAGTACAGTCGCCAAAAACCGTTAACTGGTTAATTTTTTCTTGGATTAATAATTTCTTAATTTAATTTCAATTTGTTTCAAATTAAATTAATTTTGTATCATTCAGAAGTCGTTTTTTTTTCATATTGGATTTATGTTATTGAATAAAGTTTTATTATTGTATATTATATTAATAAAACAATTACAAACTATGGATGAAAGTGTTCCATGTCATGGTCTTAGGTTCCTCGACAAGGGGTAAATGCAGAATTTTTTTTTTAAAACACCATATCTTAAATAAAGAAGGGCATACACCAATAAAATATTTTTTGAAATTAACTATAAATAATTGGTGAATCATTCATTGTAAAGTACTTTAAAAATGCAACATAAAAAATGTGCCTTCCAGGACATTTGAAAAAAAAATCGGCCGAACTTGCCCCACTCTACCTTATATACAAAAATTTATTATTATCGGACACATGCATATATTATATGTGTAAATATAGGGTGGCTATATATTGAGTGGCTCCATTCTCCTAGCATAGCATTTAATTGTAGATTTTATTTTATGTTATCGATTGCAAAAAAAAATGTATTTCATTTTTTAATTAAGGTTGGTGCGCATATTGATCTAAAAAAAACAATACATTTCAAATTGGTTGCTGTAATGTAAATTTGCAAAATTACGTATGTTTAATTTTTCACAAATTTTCTTTGGAATATTCCCAATCAAAATTTGAGTTAAATGCTGTTTAATTGAATTTTAGTTTTTAAAAATCTTAAAAAGTAATTTTTGTTTAATTTTCGAAACATTGGAACCTAAAAACGACTTTAAAATCTTAAAAATAAACATTTTTACGGAAGAAGAAATTCTTTAATTGAATACTTTTCAAAAATATAAAAAATTTGAAATTAAAGCAAAACAGCAACTGAAGTACGAAGCATACGATTCTATCAAATCCTTGTTATATACAAAAAAAGAGGCTATTTTCTAATGGACCATCCTAAATAGATTATATACATATAAATATAAAATAGAATGAAGAATCAAATTAGGTTCTTGATTATGTGAACGTGTAAAATGAATATACATAAGTTTTTTATTTTTATATCAAAAGGTATGTTTATATATACAATAAATATATATTTATTTATATATGTAGATAATGTTCGCCAAAGGGCATATAAATTAAGGCAGGTTTTCCCTTAATAAATATATATATATGTTTCTGTATTCCTTCATATTTATATCCATGTCTCCTGTCTCAAATAACGTATGCTTACGTTTGCATATAACAAAACGAAAAAAAATCGAACAAACACATTCATAACATATAAATAAATAATAATAATAAATAAATAAGGGACGAGGGTGACAACAAATTATTTCCCTTATATATATAGTTATAGTCGACGATATTACATCATCAATGTTATATATAGTACATATATGAGTAATAATAAGATCTTGAACTAACTCAACTATGTAAAATTGTATGAACAACAACATAAAAAATCCTAAAAACAAATGCAGGCGACAAAATAACAAGCAGCTAACGTTCACCACCACTTAGGCATGAACATCAAAAATTATATACAATTTTGCCATATATCAAATGGTGTTTTGTTAATGAAATTGTGAATGTTGCATTCAATACAACTTTATTTTGTTTCATGAAGATTTCCTATTTTTTTTTTAAAGTTATATTTTCCTTTTTGTATTTATCCTATATTTTATTTTTAGTTTTTTTTATTCCATCCGTCTGCATATACTTTAAATAAACAAATTATATACTAAAAATGAAAAATAAATAAAAAATACCACCCAATTTTTGTTCAGACAACATACATAAAAAATGTATTTTTCATTTCTTTTTTTTTTGTTAAATTTAATCCGCAAACAAATTTTCCAATTATAACCATTCAATTTTATTTTATATGGTTTTTTTTTCTGTCAGACATAAAAGTTTGTGAAAAGCATATTGCACATAATAGGTGTAGAAATAAGTGTTTGCCGGGTTTTTGTTAAAGAAAACAGATTATTTACAATGTGTAAAAAATGTTTTATTTGAAGGATTGACCATTTGAGTCTACACAATAGATATCTGGCCTATATTTTTCGGGCAATTTATGAATAACATTCCTAAAAATCGTTCGTTCTTTGAGAGAAATCATTCAAACAGCCATTTTGGAACTTTTTCGAAATTAGCGAAGTGCGTGTCCCATTGATGTAACAAGGTGATAGTCGGATGGGGTGGCAAGGTACAGAGAATACGGCGGATGCCATAATACGCCCTTCCAAGTGATTTTCATTTTAAAAATAATGTTACCGTGTCTTCGGGGCAACTTTGAACGTTTCATTCGATCAACGAAATTTCAATTCAAATTTATAATTTGTTGTTGGTAGCGTTCACTCTTAAGCGTTTCATCTGGTTTTAGCGGCTCATGATATACGATGCCAATCTGGTACCACCAACCCAAGAGTCTTCCTTGTCTTCCTTGAAAAAATGAAATGACTGCCTTTTGTGTCGTTGAAGCAGCATTTAACAAGTGACTTTTCGCTTTTCCATTTGTCTTTCATTCTATTCATGTGTTACCTATATTTTTCCACCTTCTGAATCTTTCCCATTGCTTTTAATCGAATGCAAATACATTTTTGAGACGAATTTAATACTTCTGGCAATTTGTGCCGCGTTTGGATTGGGTCTTCATCCAATAACTCCTGCAGTTTCGCGTCTTCCGCGTAATTGCTATTTTTAAATTGTTCGAATACATGTCTCACATGTTTTAATTGATAGAGCGTGTTCCGCATACGTTTCTACCAACCGACGATGACTTTCACTAGCTGTCTTTTTCTGATTACAGAACAACAACAATGCAATCCGCTTTTTCTGGTACGTATTTTGGCATTTCAATGGATTGTAAATTAGTCTGACACTATTAATTTTTCGAAATTTAATCTTGTGTCACATGCTAAAATTGTTTACATGTCGTTAGCGATGACAACTACAAAACCGGTAATTACTTATTTCTACACCAAGTAGACAATTTTATGGACTCTTTAACATTAGGTTTTTTTTATAATAATAATTCGACTGCAATTTTATTAAAATATGAAAAAGAAAAATTTTCTTTTGGAAAAAATAATTGAAAAAAGGTGTATGAATCTATATACAATAGAATATAACATACAGTATAATTTAATATTAATATTTTTAAATATATTTATAGTTAAATCGCGTTTTTAGATGAGTTCTAATATGCATTTTCGATGTTTTTAAACTTGTTTCCGTATAAATATGCATTATTATTATTCCGTTTCTCTTTTGGGAAAAACGTTTTGCAGCTTTGATGCGAGCAATTACCAAACCCACCATTTAATTGATATACATATAGATTTTATAATGACACAAACTATGAATATATACCTATAGTATATATAGTTGGGGCGGTACATGATTTTCTATCAAGTTCGTTTCTATAGCATTTTTCAATGTTTTCAACAACCAATTATTTTCGATTTTCATTATACTATTGAAAAATTTCGTAATCTAAAATCAATAACATTTTAAATATATATGTAGGTATGTTCTCTTATACTATATAGAAAAGGGTATTGTTTTATTATTGTGATTTTCTGTTGCATTATTATATTTTTTTTGTAATTAATTAATTGATTGCTTTTCTGTTTGATAATTGATGTAAAAAATACATTCATTTTCATTTTAAGTCAATGGAAATTGATTGAAATAATAATCATCGTGTTATAAATTCATTATACAAAATATATATAGGATATCAGATTTATAAAGCTAGGATTATATCAGTGGAAAATATGCATGTACGGTAAAAACCGTAATATATAATCTGAATCAATATGTTGTTGAACAATTATTTGATTGCGATTATTTGATGATGGCGGTTTTATAACCTTTATAAAATAAAACAAATATTTTTATGAGAATGGCAAAATTTTTAATGAATCAATTACCGAATCGCTATATATAATTATATATTGTGAGTTATTTGCACTTGTTAAATAAAGATTTAATTTCATTAAATTTATATATAATCTATAAATAAATGCGGTGGAATAAGGAACATGTTGAGACCGGCTAATAGGTAAATGGGTGATGTGTAACAAGAATATCAATGGAATGTCGAGTTCAAAGGGAAGGAAGTGGAAGGATTTCTGCACACATATACTCCCCACTTAAGATTTAAGGTGAGAAAAAGAAAAATAAAACAATAATTGCTGAAGTTCAGGTGTAGAATAAAATCACTATTTGTGAGCTGTAATAGCAGTTAGAGGCGACGACTCCCAGTAACCGACTTTGAAGGGTGCAAAGCAAGGAAAACGTCTTTACTGAGTAAGGTTAACATAAAATGGCAGAAGGGGTTAAAAAGGTTAAAAATTTGGATATCCAAAGCTCGGTCTAAGGTACTGTGGTATGATGAATGAAATATTGAGGTAAATTTATGGTCACCATTTCTTTAAATTTACAATCTCATATTGCGTTATCCCGTCTAAGGATTAGCAAACTATAAAATACCCAATGGTTTCATTTTGCAGATTTTTGCGATATCTGAATCTAATTATATCAGGCGTCAACCAGTAGAAGGCTATAAAATTTAAATTTGGAGATGGTAGTGTAATGTTGTGGAGATGCATAGCCGCAGCGGGTAAAATCAAAATATGCGAAGGCCGGATGACTTCTGCGACGTATACCGAAGTGCTGTAAAAAATGTTGCACTTTTCAATAGATACAATTTTCTCTCCTGAAGCTAAAATATCCATTCCGTCTCACTAAGACAACGCCCCTTGCCCTACAAAAAGAATTATGCATTTTTTTACAATAACCACATTAAAAGATTGGATGGATTTGCTCAATACCAGGAGCTAAATGTAATTGGACATTTGTGAGAAAAGTTGAAGATTAATGTTGCAATGTACAAAGCCAATGTTAATTGAAACATTTAATGAAGAATGGGGAAAAAACGAAAACGAATTTTGCAAAAAATTAGTGGAAAGTATGGTCAAAAGGTTTAAATTGTAAACTTGTTTGTTTCTTGGAAAACTGTGAAATATTAAAATTTGGAGGGAATTTTTTTAACCGTTAAGTTAAGTTAAGTTTGTATTCACATATTTTGGAAAATTTCCTGAGTTATGGTACAGGCGTAAATGCGTCGATTGTTTCTTACGGATTACTAAGGATTTTTAAAAGAAATTATACATA
The DNA here is from genome assembly GCA_958336335.1 of Dilophus febrilis. Classification (NCBI taxonomy): domain Eukaryota; kingdom Metazoa; phylum Arthropoda; class Insecta; order Diptera; family Bibionidae; genus Dilophus; species Dilophus febrilis. The sequence continues at coordinate 40,276,800 of OY284469.1, forward strand.
TTCTAAATGAACAACTGAATAGACACAGAGCTTCACCAGTATATTTTATTTTTTTTTTTAAATAAATATAACCATGCACAGCCATATGTAAAAGTCGATAGAAAAATTTATCCAGATATTTCCAGATAAACGCAATTAAAGAAATTAAATTAAATCAAATCCATTTTCTTAAAAGTTGTTTATATGGAAATGTAATCTCTTCGATATACCAAACTTGCATTAATTTCATTTTCAAAATGAAATCGATTTTCTTATATCATGGATCATAAAATATATATAATTCGCAACAAATCCATAAAAATTAGATAGAATCTTTAAAAAAAACCAATGCTATATTATTATAATTCATGTTATATTTGTTGTATATACAAACAAAAAACGAAAAATATATAATAATATATTTTTTAAATAATTGTATTATTACGATTAACACATGCTGAGATAAAGAGGTTTCTCAAAATTAGATGAGTATAATAAATAAGAAGTTCAATGATACGATAATTTAAGTATAAAATATACATTCAAATAACTTTATGTACATGAAGTATACACAATTCACATAGCAAAAGCAATTGTTGTTGAAAGAATTACTTATTTTTTTTAGCAAATTTTTCTTCCTTATTTTTGAATGCGGTTCTTATTGTGTTCTTCTATTATACGTCTATGATCGAATTTTCTATAGTGTAAGATGATGAAAAAATATTGATATAGAATATATGCGGCGGTGATGAAAATATATAAAATAATAAAATTTTTCAACAGATTGTAATAATAAGTCAATATTATTTATATTAATTGTTTTTTGCTTTTGTTTGATTTTTTTGCTGAGGATTTTAAGTGGAAAACATTTATAAAATATTATTGAGATATGTCTTTAATTTAATCATAATAACCACCACTGCAAATCACGTAGTAAGAAGTTGAAAAATACCGACGTTGTTATTTAGGAAATAACGACGCTGTTTTAAGAACCTTCATAATTTTGACGAATTTATTGGGATGTCCAATAAACATTAATATGTTCAAGAAATTTTGTCTAATTCTATAATTAAAATATAACAAAATGTTTTATATATATTTTTAATATCGTCATGTATAATAACTTCCGGTCTTGTGTATATATACTTAAAATTAAAAAAATTAAAAAGTGACAAATTTTGACGTATGAATTAAGAATAAAATTGATTCATATGCAAATTAATCATTAAATTGGTTATATGTTTTTTTAGTAGATTTGAGAAAACGATTTTTAAAAATGCAGTACAATCTCGCTAATTTGCAAATTTCCAATTATTTTAAATCTAACTAAAACTATAATTATTACTTAAATTCTCAAACAAAAATATTTATGGGTTTATATTCTTAAATAATGATTGTATTCTTAAACCAATAAAAAAGAGATATTAAAATCAAAAGCACGATAGTTTTGTATTTATTTCGATAATTGCACAAATTCGGTGTTTGCCATGTGGGCTTGGTTTTATATCAGTGCAACTTTCGAGATTTTACTGTATATATAGTGTTAAAATAAAATATTTGTATATGAATTTTATTGCAATTTAAATTAGTCACTTATTCAGACGCAGACCAATTCAATTATATACTATATATAAATTTATTTCAAAAGCAGTGATCAATTATATTTCCATTTAATAAATTTGTTTATATAATTTTTTTTTTATTTTAATTTTCAATTTAATAATTATGTCATTTATTTTTTCATTTTTATGATCAGTTTGTAATGTAATTTTGATTGTTTTAATTATTTTTTTTCTTCTTTTTTAATTTCTATATAATATTTAATAATTAAAATAAAGTAATTAAATTTTATGGTCTCATCGTAAATTCTAATAGATAAATAAAATATACAATTTTATGGTTATACAAAATAATAATAAAAGTTTTGTATTAATATCAAACAGTTGTTGCTTATAGTTATTACATATTGGGTGTGTATGGTTAGTTTAGTATACGTTCAGTTACGTATTTTTATATGCGTATTGCTATATATAATATATTTTTGCGTTGGTCATATAATATTACAAACATTTGTTTGTGTATATATATAACAAATAAATTTTGTTTTTTTTTTTAAAGTGTATTTAATTATGACAATTATTTTAATGGTTCTTTTATTTAATGTAATTGTAATGAATCTAAAAATAGAAGTTAATAGATTTTCTTGACATATGTATATAAGCAAATCGCTCTTTGGTCTCATAACAAATATAAATAAATATAAAGTACATATGGAGTAAGTTAAACAAACGTATAAACTATGATATTTAATGTAAAATTTCTGTCATATAGCATTTTCCGATCAACTTAGGATATTTTCAGTTAAAAACCCAGTTTATTCCATTTAAACACAGACTTTTTCATCCAAATCGTAAATTATTAAATTAAAAATAAAAAAGTCTGTTTGAAATGAAAAAGTCTACGATTAAACTAAAAAAGTCTATGGTTGAAATTAAATAATTTCCGTTTATATAACTCGAATGATTATTAGGAATACTCTCTAATCAACAGAAAAAAATTATTTCAATTGTATTAGAACACATGATATCAAAATTTTATTTGAATTTTATTTGTTTGATGTTTTGAGACAGAAATTTGAGTTATATGAATTAAAAAACAAATAAGATGTTATATAAAGGGAACCATAGTTTAAACATCTATTCAGTGTCCTCCAGATATTTTTGCATAGAAGGTTTTGCTATGAAACAGTTAACCAGATTTCCAAGAGGATAAAATATTCTGAGCGGCACACGTCTAATTATCAGATTTATAAAAAAACCTTTGGTCGAACTAAATTTTCCGGAATTTAAAAATTTAATAAAATCCTAATATTTCATAGATGAAAATTTGAAAATCGCCCTATTTGGTTCAAAAGATATAGCTGAATTTCCATTCGAGTTCAGTGAAAATTTAAAGAAATTTCCGATACTGTAAAAATGCACGACGAAATGGTACAAATATTTTATACAGAACATCAAAAATGAGACAACTTTTACGAACATTTTGTGGAAAACCGACTATAACTTTTGAAACAAATAGGGCGATTTTCAAATTTTCTTCTATGAAATATCAGAAATTGATTGAATTTTCAAATTATTACAAGAAATTGAAAATTGAAGAATTTGATTGAATTTTGAGGAAAACTTTATTTGAAATCAATGCTTGTTTGTATAATTATTATTAATTTGCTTTTAGGAATGTGGCTATCGAAATATCATATCCTTTTGTTAATATGGCAAAAAAATTTCCAGCGCCGCCACCAATATATTAGATTAGATTAATTCGTTAGATTTTTCAAACTATGGGCTATTAAAATTAACACCAAACACGCGAACATATAGAATAATAACCATCTAATTTTCGGTCTTATCCGTATTTTTTCCTATATTAGTTCAATTGTAATATTTCTCTTTTTAGAACTATTCCTTTATTCAATTGCATTTGCGAACAACATTCTTTTATAACATCAGTTTTTTTCGTTTCATTTAAACTAAACTATATTCATATATAAAATACAATTAGTTGTTTTAAAGTGATTTCACGCAAGATTGTCTAATGTTTATGTTTTTAGAGTATTAAAAATAAGTAAAAACGACGTAAAAATTGACAGAAAGACAGAAATCAATAAATTGTTATATATTTTTGTATATAAATACAATTTTTTTTTATATTATAGACAGCGTAATTCACTAGTGATAGATGTGCTGCGCGAGTGTATGTTGATAATGATTTTGATTTAAATAACATCTGTTTTCATACATATTTTTTTTTCATCTTCTTTACTTCATGAAAATGTTCCATTTCCAGTAACATAATCAAAAAAAATTATATGTATATAAAATTATGTCTATGACTATATATAGCAAATGAAAAACATAAATCAATTTGTCATCACAGTTAAATATATGTATATATGATCGTCATTGCGTATTTATATACGTATAAAGAAGAACGATATGATTCTAAAAATAAATACGAGTTATAAAAAAACAAAACCATATATAAATTTAATACCATGCACATTCTCAAACGTAACGAACGAGAAAACATTTTTTTCATTTTTTAATTTTTAATTTTTTTATTTTGCTATATATAGTTATTAATTATTTCAATTTTATGATGTACGATTTAAATAATTATTCAATTAAAATCTGATTGATGTGATGAATGCGTAAATTTGCGTTCGTTTTATAGTGAACTTGTGTTTCATATATTTTTAATGACTATATACTTAAAAGATTACATCGATATATGTAATTATATAAAGAATCTATTTTTATTGTTAATCTATGTAACAACTAAAAAATTTGCAAAATGACAAAATCTCATAAAGATGGTAAACGCGTAATGTTTAAGCTTGTATATATTTTCAAATAAACAAATTTTTTTTATTACAGTTAAATGGACATAATATTACGTATAGGAATAACTTTTAATTATCTTCTGGGTGGGGTTCGTCGTTCTCTATATTTTACCTTTATCATTTACCTTTCGGATGGTACCCACGAGTTTCTTAAATCTCTTTTCGATAGAGTTCATTAATGCGTCAAATTGTTTAAAGTTTTATTTTATTATATTTCCCCTCTTAAAAATCTACATTTCATAGATATACAAATATATACAAATGAAAATTGATTTAAATATAGAAATGAAAACTTATAAAGTGACATTATGAAAAAATGAATGCATTCCATAAAATGTTAAAATGATATCTTTTCACATGCACTCTGGGACAGTATTCGGTGTTGAATTTTGATGCAAAATAGTATATTATTTACACACTGGTATAGAAACTGGTGGTAATACATTTTTATTGGTTTTTTTTTCTTTATAAACTGTTGTTAGGCAGTTCTATCGCGGTGCGTGTTTAAAGACTCAACAATATATAATAATTCGACCAGATTAGACATGAAAGGGGTTTACTATATTAGTAGATTACAGTTAATTTACAAGTATAGAAGAAGAAGAAGAAGAAGAAGAAGAAAATCTTAATTTTTATTCTTTAAAATTTAATTTGTGTTTTCTGAAGAAAATGTGCCATATGTTTTTATTATAAAATTATTATATATTATATACATATAGAAAAGTTAAAAATATATTTTTAAATTTATATTAAATATGGAAATTTGTAAAAAAAAAATAAAAATATTTGTTTATTTTAACAATACACATATGTATGCCCGAACTCGAATACGTATCTGTATACAGAATGTTCTATTATAGAATTATTACGACAATCATTTAGTATTTATTATACATTGTTATAATATAGTTGCGTTGCTTTCAATTACCAGCAGTAATTGAGTACTCCGAACCACATCGTACTATAGGAAAGAGTAATTCGGGTTGATAGGGCCTTCAAGCCCTATCGTCGATTCTCATTCCATCATCCTCAAGTGTTAGTTAAAGCTTCACGCGGTGGCAACCGGGAATGCATCCTAGAATGCAGCTAAGTATTTCAGCACTTCAGATAACCCACACCGGAAAGATCTACAGGAGAAGAGGTTGGAGGGTAGAAATACCAGGGACACTTTCGAATGGCGGGATCGGGCGGAGGTTGGAGGGGAGAAATTGTGGGACCCCTTAGCCCTCGACAACAGAGAGGTGATATTGTGAATACTATATATTGTAATCGAATGGAACGCAACTAATAGTGGATGGGTTCGAAATATCTTAAAGGAGGGTTTACGGTTGGTAAGACTAGATCATTCACATACATTGTAATTAGTGCAAAACTGGAGTCTAGGCATTTAAATCTAACTAAAACTATAGACACCAAACCTTCAATTAAAATTCTATATTTTGCAAAAATGAAACGCCATTGTTCTTAAATATATCATTAAATATTTATTTTTGTTTATCCTTATCCATAATTTGTTGAGTTTTTTTAAAATTATACAAAGATATAGATAGTGATAAATATGTTCTGATATGGCCGACTAACCAATCCTCAGTTACAAGTTTAACCGTGCTTGGACTCCTACATAACAAAACCGAAGGAAGGAGAGTGATGTGTATCTAACGGCATCAAATGAAATAACGGTACTTTACCGTTCCACTCAAGACCGGCGTCTGGTATTTCAGATACCGAAATGCTTGACCTTGATTCATAGGGATCTTGGTCAATGATAGCTTGGTGAATTATAAGCAATGTCAAGCGTCCAAAGCCCTAAAATTGGGCGGTCCCATATCTTCGAGACCAATTCACAAATATAAATCCGTTATAATGGTAATCGAGGAGTACAATAGATCCCATTGTTACACGGGGTGATAACCAGCGTCTACCTCGGGGAGAGGTTTTAGCCCGTAGGACGTTTTATTCGATTACGAGAGTCCGACACTATGTCCGTAAACAGGGGTCGAATTCTATCAGTCGATATCGAATACTCGAGATCGAAATTAGTGGTTTTTCGGATTATATGACTCGATAAATCGAGTCGTGTGACGATAATTTCATTCGATATATAATTTTCTATCGTTTGTTATTGAGTTTGCTTTGTGATTTGCTTATATTGTTTTTTGCTTATAATATATAAATTTAAAAACTATAAGTTAAATAAAATTTATTTTATTGAATTGAATAATAATAACAATTTTACAATGTTGCTGATATAAATCGCATATATCGATATATATATAAAAGTATTTTATATTGGAAAATCTACTACGATTTAACAAAAACTTCCATGATACCATTTTTTTCCTCGATAAACGTGATCGAAATTTTTACTCGATAATTTATTATTCGATATCGACTGATAGAATTCGACCCTAGAATTTCCTCATAAGAAAAAATGAAAAAAATAAAAGTGTAATAGAGTTAATGTGTGCGTTACAGTTTTTTCGGAATTAACTCCAAGCCGGTAATCAAATACCATAACGAAATTAATATATTCCAAAGTAATATTACATTTTTTTACATTAAAAATACCATATATATATAAATGACAACAATTACCGATGTTGAGAAGTTAATTTAAACAAAAATAAAGCATAAACATATGATTATATAAATAAATACATATATATAGTAAATTATTGAAACAAAAAGATTTATATAGTAATTTAATAGGATATTCAGGCCCGGTTCAAGTCGGTTTACTTTCATCTTATTGCGAATCGGTAAAACATCACTAAGGTAGCCTATCGAGAGATGAGCTAACAAGGTATCTATCCTCACAGATGTGAAAATTTATTCTAAAACAACCGGAAAGTTAAGACATCATCTATTCATCTATAACATTCAATAAAAATTCTGTATAATTTTCTTATAGAAATTCTCGGAATAATTTTCTTAAGAGAAATTCTCTGTATAATTTTCTAATGGAAAACTTATATACTTTTCATATGATAAATTATCTGTCTCTCGAAAGTCTTTAACTAAAAAATTAAGTAAACTGCCATTGCAATTCTTTTTTTTTTATAAAAAGTACCTCAAATTCGTATATTTTTTCTATTGGGCAATCTTTGCTTGAACCGCCATTGAGCAAAATATATTATTTTTGTGGTTAATTTTTTGTTGTGATATCTTATTGTATTCTAAATATAATATAAAAAAAATTATACTGTATATATATATGATATTATAGATTCGAGATCTCGATATACACAAAAATATATATATATATATATTTTTGGTTTAGAGAATTTGTATATATATTTTCATCTATATATAGAAATTCAAAATTTATATTGTATATATATTATTAAAAATATTCACATAAAATCGCATTCAAAATTATGAAAATGTTAAAATAATTATATATTTTGCGGTTCGATGACTTAAACAAAAAAAAAAAGAAAAAAGAAAAAAACACATTACGAGTACATGATCTCAATATAAAAAATTATAGTGGTGGTTATAATAATGTGAATATATTACATGAAGCAAAATAAATATTAAAAATAAAAACACAAAAATGAAATAATTTAATTTTTTTTAGAAAAATATGAATAGTAATAATAATTTTTTTTTTTTTACTAAATTATTGTTGATTTAAAACTATATACGAATCGTATATAGTGAGGATGAGGTCATTATCATCATTTCGATAGAAACGCTAATGAATAAAAATCATTATATTCACTGTGATTGTTAAAAAGTTAATTTTATTTGAAGATTTTTTTGGTTTTGTGTGGTATAAAAATGGTGAATTTCCCAAAATGGGATAGGTCAGTTATTTGTTCAAAAAAAAAATTATTTATTTAGTATTATTACAGTTAAAAATATAATTGGTAATTTTCTTAAATAAAAAATCTTAAACTGCAGAAGATGATCTCTGAAAATCACAAATTTTGAAATATAATAAATACGGAAATTCATTTGACATGTTAAATTTTTAAAGTTAACTTCGTTCAATGAAAAAATCATGTACATTTATAAACCAAGTAAAAAAATATGTAACCTCAACGAAATTCAAGAAAACTTTTTAAAATTGTTTAAAGTTGATATATAATTGCTGCAGGCTGGTAATGAGACCCACGTCAATATATTATTTCTTTTTTTTTTAAACCAAACTTATGGTTTATTCTACGACTAATCGCTGACCAGTGTTAAAACTGTTCAGTTCTTGATCGATTGCTTATACTTTACCTCCACGTGGTATGCAACGGTAACTGAAGAATTCATTCCGAATCATTCGGGGTAAAATTGTAGGTGCGAATCACATGCGGTTGTTGGTACGCCTAATTACGGACACCGTAAAAACAACCAAATTATAAAACTAACGGCCTCAGACAGGACAGTACAAACGGCAACGACTGTCACTCTGGAATGCATGAGAATAATACTGCGCGCGGACGGTTTGAAAACTCTGACAGATTGCTTAAAGGAAGCAAACTGGACATAACAGCGGTCCAGAAAACACGGTGACAGAGAACATCCTATCCAATAAAAAATACAAATTCTACTGCAGCGGTAGAAATAAAACAGGTTAATTGAAGGCATCTGCTTTATTGCAATGGGTAAAGTGAAAGAATCGGTCATTGGTTTCAACCCCATAAATGAAAGATTTTGAACACTACGGATAAAGGGAACATTTTTCAATGTAACCTTTATAAACCAACAGAAAACAAAGATACAGACACGAAGGATATGTTTTACGAAAAACTCGTTTTACGTTTTATGTTTTACGAAAAAGCAATTTTCTAACTTACAATAAAAGGTGTAATTTAAAAAAAAATACTACCGAAAATGTACCTCGGATAATTTCCTTGAATAGTTGGCATTACCAAAATCCAAAAGATATGATTCTTATAAAATAAAGCTAATGATCCAATTTAATAATATTAATATAATAATAATATATAAGGAATAAAAGTTATTAAATTTACAAGATATATTTTTATTTCGTATTTTATAAGCAATATAATAAAACTTTCAATTTGTTAATGAAAAATTGTCCGTAATATCCAATGGAGTATAATAATAAATAAAGGTTAATACAATGTAATTACAAAATAAAAATAAAAAAAATTGCATATTCTCTTTTAATAATACACACAATATAATAATCGCACTGACACATTGTGTAACATTTCACCAACTAAAAAAAAAATAAATAAATGATTCATAGATGAATTTTCATTGTTAATTTATGCACAATTGAATATTTAAAATGGCTTTTGAATAAATCTGATATATACCCATAGTAAATAATAATAAAAAATTGATTTATTACACAATGTAACATTTATATATAATTTATAATATTGTATAGTTTACCATATAGAAAGGAATTTAACAATTTTTTTTTCTTCTTCGTCTATAACTATATGGTAGATAATCACGATATACAAATCAATCTCTCTGCATGGTAAAAAATACCATGCAATAACTTTTAAGCGCATTTATAATATATAAATAAAACTTTATTATAAATTGAAATCAAGTTCATTGAATGATTCATTCATTGATTTTAATGTATATATAGATAATATTTATTTATTTTTTTTTATATTACGTTATGGTTTTATGTTTAACAATTCTTTTTTTCGAAATATTTTTATTTGTTTTTTTTTTTCAAAAGTGATTGATTGCAAAAAATACAAAATCTATGCAAATTATCTTAAAGGTATTCGATTCGCGTCTATATACGTCATATAATAAAATTGAAATACAAAGATTTTTATGATCATAGTTCAATATTTCAATGATTTGGTGCAGGTATGCATAGATATAATTAAAATTTAAATTCAGTCAAGTGAATTCTTTTTATATAATTAATTGTTTCATATATGAATTGTTTGCAAATTAGCCATTCTCTATGTATGGTATATTCGATTATGGTGTGAAATTTGGGATCCGAAAATAATATAGAAAAATGTTTCATTGGTTCGGTATATATGAATTTAAACCATGAACTCACAAATTTTTTCAGAATTTTGAAGTTTAGTGTTTTATTAACTATCCCAAAAAATATTTCGATGGGTTATATTTCGATTGATCAATAAATAAATGAAATGAAATTATTATAATAATATTTAGAGAACGAATCGGGGGTTTGTTGTTATTATTTAATAGGAAGTAAAACTGTTGCTGAAAGTCATCGAATTCTTGTCGACGTTTATGGTGAACACGCTTGCAGCATGAAAGTTTTTGCAGCAAATGGTTCCAACGATTCAAAAGTGGTGATTTTGATCTGAATGACATAGAACTTGGAACCCCATCCAAAAAATTTGAAGCTAAGGAATTGCAAGCATTATTGGATGTAGATGCGATACACAATCCCAACAACAACTGGCGGATTTATTAAATGTATGTCAAAAAACCATTTCTAATCGCTTAAAGGCAATGGGTCACATACAAAAGGCAGGAAAATGAGTTCCAGATAAACTAACTGAACGAAGCAAAGAAAATCCTAAAACCAAGTCGTTATGTCTCATATCGTGACGGGCGACAAAAAAATGAATTTATAGTTGGAGCCAGAAGGGCGTGGTATATTATGAATTGTTGACACCTGTTCAAAATATTACTGTAAGTTAAACGCTACAAACAACAATTGCTTGAATTGAATCATTGCATTGAAAGAAAAACGCCAACAGACATGGGAAAGTGATTCCTTTGCATTCTTTCCTGATTACAATTAATGCAACCCGATCGAATTAGCTTTGATGACCAGATTGATGTTATCTGGCGATACATGTAATTTTGTTATCCATTTAACTACCTAAATATAAGTTTGCGAAAGCGAATGTGCGATTGTATACAGGCATTGTTGATCAATTTTTTATGAATAGAAATATGATTAAAAAAGATAATTAAAAACAAAAGCAAAAATCTTTATTTAATATTGATCACAGTGATCGATTATTTATTAACCATCCATATTTATTTAAAAAATTCTTTATTGAAGATATTCTAGAATTGCTCCTTTTAATATTTCCACAAATTTTCAGTCATTTCGGAACACAAAATTATCTTAACCGTAGACCGATATTTTAATTTTGCTACTAAACGGGTAAGAAGGAGCGGTTCGTGAGAAAAATTAACGATATTATCTAAATGCAGTGATATTCTGAAAGGCACATGTCGAATTAGCTGATTTATGAAAAAAAAATCTACAGAGGCTCATACTAAATTTTCCGGAAAATTGATTTCTCCAAATTTTGATTTTATTGAATAATATTGAATCCCTGGTTTTTATTCAATTTTGCTTTTCTTTGAATAAATTAAAAGTTCAATTCATTTCCGATATTTCATAAAAGAAAATTGTGAATTCGTCCCATTGGTTCCAAAGATATTGTCGCTTTTCCAAAAAAAATCTCGTTAAATTTGTCCCATTTTTGATGCGCTTAATAAAATGTTTGTACCAGTTTGTCGTTCACTTTACAGCATCGCAAATTTCTTTGAATTTTCACTGAACTCGAATGGAATATCCTTTGATCAAATGCGTCGATTTTCAAATTTTATTCTAGGAAATATCAGGAATTGATTAAATTTTAAAACAATTTAACTATATTATCAATAAAGATATATAATCAAATCGACCATTCTTCGGTTCTCAGCGGAATATATAGGTATATAAAACGATATTAGAATATATATAAAAAAAATAAATTTTTCGATATACAACCAACAATCTGGTTTTAGCGTCCAACAACAGCCTTCTGTTATTAGTTACTTAATTTGTGGCTTTTACGGTGTCGGAAATTAGCCGTACGACCAACCGCAAGCGGAATATACAACTCTGTGTTAAAATTCAGATTCGAAAAATAACCGAAAACACAAAACATATTTTATGCATTCAGTAGGATTCGAACCCACGACCCCAAAATTTCGTTAGAATTTTAGGTTGGCATTTTTAACATTTACACCACAGAGTTGTATTAGAATATATACAAGAATTAAAAGCGAATCTAATATTTTCCAGAGATTTGTCCTACAAAACAAAAACCAGTATATTTATTTCTATATTAATAGATGAGAAAAAATATGTGCAATTATTTAAAAAACAAAAAAAAAATTTAGTTTCACCTAACTAAAATGTTTTATTGTATGAAGAAAAAATTAACTTATAAATACAGTGTTGGTCAGTGAAGACAGCACATCAATAAAAACGAATATATTTTTTAATATAATTTCATTTTTATTGAACCTAATGAAACAAAACAAATTTTTTTATATACATGCAATAAAATTACAAAAAAATATGTATTGTTAAAATAAAGAAATAAGAAAATTCAAATTAATTCGTTTCTTTAGCTGAAATTGTAAAATTTGGTTGGTCCTACAATGTTTATAACAATATTGGTAAAATTATACATTAATTTATTAATAATTATAAATATTAGCCGATATTAATTTATAATAATACAAATACGAACGCGCAAAAAAATCAATAATAGAATTTCGGTCGTTTGCTTTGGCCACTCTAAACATTGATACTTTTGATCACTAATCCAATTCTTTACTAAATTTGAAGTGACTTTAGGATCATTATGATGACTAAATATCGGCATGAAAGTCGCAAATTGCAAATTTTTTTTTGATTCATTTAATCGAAAATAAAACGACTAATTTGTTTGGTATTAATTTTAATATTAATAAAAATAAAGCAAATGTTTAACCATGTTCGAGTAAGATCGATTTCTCTGATCAATACTGTATATATCATTATAATAGAAAAGTTAAATTCTGCAATAAATGAGTTTCACCTGTTTAAATTTTAAGTGTTTTATTTCTTTAAAAAAAAATGTTATTACAACGAAAAAAAAAGCAAAAAATAAACAAATAATGAAGAAGAAGATTAAATGATGATGAAAAAATAAATATAAAATAAAATAAATATACCTATACAGAAAATAATAGGTACTTATATTTATTTTTCATTCATTTATTTCTTTTTTTATTCATTAATTTTTTTTTTTTGCTTAACAAATATATAACTTTTGTATTATTTTACCAATTTGAAAATATTTTGCTTGAATAATTTTTCGTAAAAAATATATTCTATTGTTGGATATCAAAAAAAAAAACACACTTTTTTTTCTTTTCTGCATTTGATCACAAACACACGTATTTATTATTATTATTTTGTTTTTTTTAATTTTTTATTTTTTATTAGTTTTTATAGTATAGGAAATGGCATTATAAAATTAAGGAAATGTATAAAATTAATTTTTTTTATTTCTTGTATAGCTTGTGTGATGTGAATGAATAAAATAATTTCTAAATAAGTTTGTTGTTATTGCGAAGAGTCTCATTTATTTATGGAATATATTTTACTGCGTATATGCACAGTTTGAGTAATTATACACAGCTTAATTGTCTTTAAGGTCATTAAACTTTTAGGAATAACAAAAAAAAATTAAAATCAAATTCGATATTTTTGCCAAATATAAATATTGAAACAATAATATTTGCATTATATTAATTATGTTTTATTAATATAATAAAAGTTAAACAAAAAATATTAGGCGAATCACATATGATGAGTTGTTCTGTTTTCTTTTTTTTTTTTAATCCATCATATTTTTACTTAATTAATTTTTTTTTTATTTATTTTTACTTAATTAATTCTAGATATTTATTGAAATGTGTGGACGTGTGAGTTTATTAAGGATATTCATTTTCTTAGAGAAGTTTCCACACGGGGAAAATGGTCCTTAAGAAATTATTGAAAGATTTAGAATCATTCGAAACATTGCTATATTAAAGGAAAAAATATCAAATGAGATTCTTGAAGAAATTTCTTTAGAACATTTTTAAATTAAGGAAAAAGGTTCAGAGGATCAGAGATTCTTTAAGCAGTTTTTATCATCAATTGAAGAAAAATTTTTCACCAAATAATCTCGAAAGGTTTTCTATCACAATCAAACTTTTATTGAAAGAAACACATTTTCAGTGGAGGTTCTTGAAGCACTTTTTTTATGACCAACAAAAATGTTTATTGAAAGAAAAATTTTCACTTGAGATTCTTGAAGGATTTTCTTTCATCAAAACATTTTTAGTTCAGGATAGATTCCATCATGCAAGGAGTTTCATTATCAGAACCCTTTCTAATGAATAAAAAATATTCACCAGATAATCTCGAAAGATAATTAAATAACTACAAAAATGTTTATCGAAAGAAAAATGTTCAATAGGGATTCTTGAAGGAATTTTTATCATCACCAACATTTTTATAAAAAAAAAAATGTTCACGAAGGATTTTTTAAACGATTTCCTATCATCCGAATAATTTCGACTGACGGGAAACTATTCAGGACGGATGATTCTTAATAATAGTAAATCCCGTTATATAAGCAAGGTAAGTCAAAATAATTTGCGAAAAATTTTAAATGATTGTTCCATAAATCTTAAAGAATATTTCAATAATACCTTGGACAGTTCAATTTGGAGATTGAGTCACCTTTAAAATGCCTTTTCACTGTAAGCAATTCGTTTTGGAATCCATGAAGTACTAATACACTTTATATATCCGAAAATTCAACCACCTCTAAAAGCAATATAGTATATGGATTGCGATATTGACGCGCATATTAATTAATTATATATGTATATGAAAGATGAGGTATGGAAAATTGAATACAATTTTATTTTTAATTAAAAATATTTATTAAAATTAATTAAAAAATAATGAATAAATAAATAAATAATTTTCATTTCAATTCATTATTATTATTTTATTATTAAATGCGCTTGATGTTTTCTTTGGGTCTGTTTGTGTTTTGTATATATATATCGATTAAATTTTATAAAATGAAATATAATATTTATTTATTTTTTTAAGTGAAAATTAAATAAATTTACCATAACCATATCAAATTTGATTTAAAAATCTAAATAAAGATATATATATTTATTATTTTATTTTATTTCCATCAAATGAATGAATATAATAAAATATATTCTTTTTATATTATGTGTATTTATATATATTTTATGGATATTTAAATTCATATCCTGCTGGAATTTATAATTATAATAATAATAATAATAATAATTAGAATTCTATATATATATATATATAGATTTCTTATGATGGGTATAAATTAAGAAGAAAAAAAATGTACGCAATAATTAACCAAAAATTAATATATTTTTGGATGTCTCATTTTATTATTTAACCGCATATAATTAAGAAATATCATTGATTGCAAAGGTGTTTTTGATATAGGGTGAATTCATTTTATAAAACAGCGGAGATATTTTTCATTTAGTTTATGTTTTTTATAAAACTTTTATAAATTGTGTTCCACTTTGCCAAATTACTAACATTAAAATTGAATCTGTAAATTCAGAATCCTTAAAAATTAATTATAGCATTTGCCATTCCCATTTTATATGGTAATATTCAAAAAACGCGTAGCATATTTTTTTAGAATCAAGTCTAAAAAAGTTTAAAAAATTGAAAATACCACACACAAATAATAAATATTTATGAATGTATTTAATTTTTTTTTTTTTCAATTTCACAAAATAAAGATTAATTTTTTTGCTCTGATTTTTATATTTTCTTTTACGTCATGTATCAGAGATTTTACGTTCTAATTATCGACCATTCACATAATAATTTTTATAATTAAGTAAACATAACATAAAGTTTAATTTATACAATTGTTTTTAAAGTGTTGGGGTTTAGTTAGACGAAGATATATACGTATATAACAGTAACAAAAGTACATATAAATAAATATATATTGATGGATATGCATTTTTTTTCTTTAGTTTTCTTTTATCCATAATAAATTTTTAATAATATAGTTATATTTTTTTTAATAATGACTTCATTCAATTGGTATTTCATTTGTTTTTATTACTATTTTATTTTTTTGTGTTTTAATTTAATTAATTGGGTGAAATTATTAAATTAATCACTCATTCATTCATTTCCATTAAAAAATGTAGAGTATTTTATTTTTATTTTATACTTTGAAATTGATTCTTTTAAATCGATTATTAAATATTTATATATAGTAATTATAAGGTGTTTTTATATTAATTATATAAATAAACGAAAGATATGATAAAAAGAAAATTGTGACATTGTTAAAATTAGGATCACGGTAACTTTAACAGTAAGTTAATAAACAACTATTTAAATAAAGAAAAGATAATTTATAAAAAAAAACTCACCTGGATCTTCACGAACATATTTATACACCATATAAGTAAGATCATCTTCAATTACATAATCCCATAATCCATCACTAGCTAATATCATGAAATCTTCATTGCCAGTCAATTGAACACACTTTATATCGGGTGTACTACAAATCACCGGTTTAAAGTCCATATTACCTTAAATAATTAAAGATAAAAAAATTCCATTTAAATGTAAAACATTTAATGTTATATGATTTAATACAACACAACATTAAGTTGCTCTTACCAAATGCCCTTGAAACAGCAATTGCACCATTTACACGATAAAACCCACCATATTTTATAACACAACCACCTAATTTCATAATTCGGTTGGTTTCAGACTAGAAAACACAAAAAAAAAACATATAAAATAATTAATTAAATCTAAGTTTTCTAATTACATTCCAGATGTGGGGTGCAAAAGTGAATATTTAGTCAGTATTTTAAGAGATTTCTTATTATATATTAAATAAAATGGTAGGGGAAATTCTCGTATCGTATCGTAAAATCATCTAATAATATAAAAATCACATAAAAATCAATTGTGCGTGTCAAAGGTGACGAATCACTTTTTTTTATAGTTTTTAGTGATACTCCATTATATGAAAATATATTAAAATCTGTGAAAGATTATATAAATCATACCATACGTATGAATCGGTATCTAAAGGTGTAATTATGTGATGGTGGTACTGTAGCATCAGTTTTCTCTACATTTGGGTAAGACGGATGACTCACAATTGAGGCGGGAGTGACATCACTTGTAATACCTCACAGTCATTAATGATGCATAAGTGATAGGTCTGTGATATCACCTGGGACAATGAGCATGTTGTATGAAAATTGCTTAAAAATTCTAATTCCAAAACATCATTTACAATTGAGTTATAAATTTTATTATCATTCTTGTATTAAATATATATGTAGACAATATCTTGGAACTTTTGCCAATTCAGAATCAATCGTCGTATATTTTAACTATATAATGATTTCGAAAATATCTGGTAAAATTAAAAAAAACCATTGATATAAACATACGAATTTTGAAGTTATGGCAATTCTAAAATTGATTTGGTTTCATATTTTTTATTCTATTTAAAATATAATACTGTGTACAAATATGAGTAAGACTTTTCAATTTAAACTTCCCTAGTTTATCTATTTGGACAAATGCTTTTATTTTTGCGTAGGTTGTACTGTTATGGACATCTGTGGCAAATTTTAAGTCAATTGGTTCATTGCTGTAGTAGTTACGTGTGTGTGTGTGTGTGTGAACAAAGAAATTGTTGGATATTGTTGGAATTTCAAATTGGTCATTCAACACCATTTTGAAAGACATTTTGTGCCGCAGTAAAGTCAAATCGCGATTGGTGGCAAAAATGCTCAATTTAATGGAAAACCATCGTCGCGTTGCAGAGTGTGAAATAATGCTTTCGACTATCAAAACAAAATGAGACGCATCATAACTGGACACCGTTTTGACACGATTGAAGAGATAAAAGTCGAATCGAAGAGGGCCGAATCGAAGAGGAACTGATGACCATTCCGGAAGACGAGTATAAACAATGTTTTGAAAATTGGAAAAAGCGTTGGCATAGTTGCATTACATCAGGAAGGGATCATTTTGAGGGTGATGATTTAGATTTAGAAGAATAAATAAAGATTTCAAAAGTTATAAATAAAGTCTTACTCATATTTGTACACAGTAGTACATTAAACTATATTGGTAAAAAGTGTGAAAATCGTGAAAAATCAAATATTCTGGGTGATTCTTTACCTTTGCCATCATCATAATACATAATGCATATTATCTTGAAATAATGGTGCAATAAGAATTTCATCATGTTATACTAATATTCTAATATCTAATATTCATCAAATTTGTCCGTTAAATGTCTTCCAAAATGTATTCATGAAGAAAATGTATTTTCTAGTTTTACAATTTTACATTACTCAGGATACTGATTTGATCCACACTCATTTAGTGTTTTATGTGAAATAAACAATAATATTGATAGTCCTTTTCAAAACAGATTATATTTTATTAAATATTTAATGGTCTCATTAAATGGTCTCAAAAAATTCACGGATCTTACACCGCTTTTTATGAAACATTAATGTTCACAGTCTAATATATTAAAAAAAATTAAAATCTTTTAACTAATACGTCTCTTAAATCGTCAAGTCTTAAAACTAATGTGTACGCTTTGAGATTAAATCGATCGAATGATTTCAATTGATTTGGTAAAGTTCTTAAAAAACAGTAATATCGACAAAAGAATGGTTTCTACCAGTTCAATTTAGTATTTTTTTTTAAAATGCTATTTGATTTGCAATATTTGCAATTTAATTCTAATACTTGATGATTTAATTATTTAATACATCTATCAATATATGGATAAAAAGAAATCAATATATGGATTTCATATTTTCTATTTTAATCACACATATTGAACGGGAAAATGATTAATCCCTGGACAGTGTATTAATAGGGACAGTGGATTATTACGGATTAATTTCATTATTTGAAATTGACCAAAAAACCACCTAGTTCTAGGTCCAAATGAAGCAATCACAAAAGGTTTATTACTGAAATTAGGGCCAAAGAATAGTAATAATTAATTAATTAAATTGTAATGAAAAAACATTAATTTTATATAAAACATTATCATTTTGTATTCCACCAAAATATCCATTCACCGAAAATGATTTGTGATCCAAATAGATATCTTATGTGAATTTATTACATGCATCTAATTTGTTGTATATGAATTTTGTATAAGTGATGTGTTACAAATAGTGCGACTCTGTTGTGTAATTTATAAAAATAAAACACAAAATTCTGAGGTCGTGGGTTCGAATCCTTCTGAAGATGTAAAACATGTTTCTCCGTTTTTCCGTTATTTTGGAATTTTAATTTTAGCACAGAGTTGCTTATTTTCCCATGCGGTTTGTCGTATGGCTAATTACCGACAACGTAAAGGCTAAAAAATTAAATAAAAAAGTTAGATATCATTTTTCAATAAGAATTTGGAGAGTTTTTCATTCATATGATTCATATTTCATAGGAGGGTATTTCATATTGAGGGTTTTTCATATTTCATAAAGTGTTGGATAATCGACTGTATTTTACAGACACATTTTTGTTTCATAATATAATAACAAAAATATGTGTTTTTTATCCATGATATAATTTAGCAAATTCTTGCATAATCTCCTTATACGTAGGTACTTTTCATTTTTCAATTGATTACACAAAACATAAACTAAATATGAATAAAATAAATATAAATTATTCCATTGGCAGATGAATGATATACTGGGCGATTAATTAGCTAGACACTTCTCCCTTCCTGTGTTATCAATACTTTTACAAATCTTTTCATTAACCTTTTACTATCCTCGACCGGTAAATACTAGTCAAAAACCAAAGTATACGAGAACGTAAGTGATAAGTGTAAGTGATTATTATAAGTGATGATTAACGAATGACCAAATAAACACATCGTCTATTAAAATTACTACAATTAATTACTGAATAATTTTCCAGGCATATCAATCTTCTATCACCATCAATTACGCGCACTTACTTCATTTTCTGGTTTATGAGGTATTACAAGTTGAATTGATTTTCCTTGTGTTGTTAATACAGCTTTGGAATCGCCAGCCCATGCAACATATAATAATTTTCGTTTTTGACAATATAAAACGCATAGTGCACACGAACCCGCTTGAATTGTCTATATACAAATATATACAATTGAAATATTAAAAACAGAATTACTTGTTTGAATATATTTTAAATAAAATATTTAACTTTACCTGTTCTTTACATTTTTTCAAAAAATTTACATCTGTTTTTTCAAACGATTCCATTAAGGCCTTATCCAGTTCATTTGGATAATATTTAGATTCGATAATGTTTATATGTAATTGAGCTTTACAATATGCAGCCGCTTCGATTCCTGCATGCCCATCAAATATCCCATAATAGCGAATATTTTCGGAATCGTTAATACCCATAATTCTACTTAAATCATCGATAATCACATGACGATCTTCCATTTTACGACGTACATTTTTTATTGCCGTAACTGCATATCGTGGAGGTACATTTAATCTATCATCATCTGTTATGGTTGTTACGTTACTATCTACAACATCATTATCGCCAGCTACTGATACTGATGATAATAATTTTTCTAATAATACATTATCCAATAAACTTTTACATATTTGATTTACTTTTGATATTACTAATTGCATTAATTTTAATGGTTCGTATGAATATTCTAAAATAATAAAAGAAATTCAAAAACAAAAAATTAATGTATTGAATAAATTTGTAACATCTAAAAAATCATTCAAATCAAATCAAATCATAAAAATCAAACTTACCATCACCTATATTTCTATTTATTATTACATTTTTACGACATTCACGTTTTGTATCGGCCAATACACTTTGATAAATCGGTGGTATCAATAACGATGGACATTTTCTGAAAATAAAAATATATACAATTAAATTTATATCTGGTGTAATATTTTTTAAAAGATGACAGTGACAGATATTATCAAATGATCATTACAAATCGAATTTTTACTTTTTAAGATTTTTCAGCTTTACTTTTTGTATAGTAAAAAAAATGAATACATTTAAGTGTAAGGTATCAATAGTCAAATATGATATGTAGCAGACAAAAAGTAAAATTTCTTTCAATTTACTAAATGAAATAAAAATAAATATTAGTGTTTCAGATTTTTGTATATAATATGAATGTTTTTGGTGAATCTTCTATATTTAAATATTTAATATTGAAGCTAAATGTTCAAGATTAAATATTTAATAAACATATTTAAATGCTCAGTAATAATTAATAAGTAATCGCCAACCTGGGGCACTTTTAATTTTTGTAATATCTGAGGAATAAGAGCAATCTTAAATTCAGTTCAAGCACAAGTGATCCAAATCCAAATTTTTAATGAAAACGATATAGAAGAATTTAATTTTGCAGATTACACCTTCCTGTCTGGGTTCTATCACCTTAGAGGTGTGGCATTATATATTGATAGCAAAATACCCTTCACCTGTATGAAATATTTTGAGGTAAGAACAAGTGCTAAATTTTCTTTTATCTGTATTACACATAAAAAATAGTATAATATATTTATGTTTTTTTTTACAAGTCCAGAATTGCATAGTAACGCGATACAGCAACAGAACTAGATCATTTTACCCTAACATTTGGCAATTATGGATAGGTTCATAATCTCCAAAATCAGAAATAATTGTTTCAATGGGGATTTTAATATACATAATTGCCAATGGTTATCACATTCGCACACAAGTGATCTAGTGCGGCAATATACTGAGATATTTGCTATTGTAAATGGAATGAGTCAATTAGTTGATGAATATCAACCCACAGATTTACCAAGACAAATGGATTAACAACACAGTCTTTTGGACGTATCCGTATCCCGATAATTATACCATTTCTGCTTTCAAATACTCACATTATAAGCATGCTGATTGAGAAAGTCTCAACAATCGTTATAAAATCATTCAATGGAACTTTATATCCTACTGGTAGTGTTGATTTTTCAGAATCCATGATATGTATAAGGTAAACTTGTTAGGCATGAGAAAATACATTCCATATGAAGTTCTAAACGCATAGGCTCAATACTAAAGAAGTTGGTTTGCTATAGGCAAACTACGGCAGATATAATCCAAGTCAGATAATATTAACAGAAATGATTATATTTCCTTAAGAAATTCTTGCACTTCTATGATTGCGCATGAAAAGTTCTTATTTCATCAAAATATTAACGACAAGATTACTTCAAGTACGAGGGGAATAAATCATTTTTGACCTTTAATAAAGTCTATCCAGGGTAATTTGTTAGAGAATTTTCTGTTCCATCAATTATCAATAATAGTGGAACTAATCTATATAAAAAGGCATCCATGTTTTCGGTGTACAAATCAATAAAATATGCCTATACTATTGGGACCCTGCATAAAAAATGTCGATTTTTTGGCTTGAAAATGACATTTATTTGTATAACAAAATGATTGAGTACATTAACCAATATATTGCCCATCGTTAGCTATGACTTCCTCCCATCTTTTAAGAAGTTTGTTGATTCCTCGTTTGAAGAACTCCTCATCTTTTGTCCCAATCCATTTATCGACCCATTTTCGCACTTCTTCAGCATTTCGAAAGCGTACGTCTGTCAGGCTGACCTGCATTGATTTGAACAAATGGTAATCAGAAGGAGCAAGGTCTGGAAAGTACGGGGGGTGATCAAGATGATCCCAACCGAGCATCCTTTTTTTCCTTAACGATGTTTGCACGATGTGATCTGGCATTGTCATCGTGCATTAAAACTTTGTGGTGTTTTCGAGCTATCAATGGTCGTTTTTCGTTCAATTTCTTTGCCAATTCGCCCAGTTGTCGTTGGTAGCGATCAGATGTAACCGTTTCATTCGGTTTTATCAGCTCATAATACACGCCACCCTTCTGATCCCACCAAATGCACAGCATAAGCTTCTGGCAATGAATATCGCGTTTTGATTGTGAAGTTGATGGTTGGCCGGGATCAACATATGATGCTTTACGTTTAGGATTGTCGTAATACACCCACTTTTCCTCGCCAGTGACAATTCGACGCAAAAAACTATGTTTTTTGTGCTCGGCAAGATGTTTATGGCATGCATCGATTCGTGCTTTCATTCAGTTGATGTGGGACCCATTTTCCTAGCTTTCTGATCTTTCCCATTGAATGGAAACGTCTAGAAATGGTAGAGGAATCTACATTCAACTCTAATACAAGCTCTGGTTGCGTTCGACACGAATTTTCATCCAACAATGCCTGCAATTCTTCGTCTTCAAATTTTTTTGGCTGACCTGGCCGTTCTTTGTCTTCCACTTCAAAATCACCACTTCTGAAGCGTGCAAACCACCGTTCACAAGTTTTTTGAGTAGGAGCATGTTCATCGTAAGCTTCTACCAACAATCGATAACTATCAGCAGCGGTTTTCTTCAAATTAAATAAAGTTATTAAACTTCCCCGCAAAACAACTTTTTCAGGCACGTGTTTCGACATATTCGAAGCAAAAAAAAACTTTGTTCTTTGCACTTCAATGAAATGACATATACTGAAATTTATAGAGTAATGACAGACAAAAAAAAAGAATATGGGGGCGGTGTGCTCCAATGCACACAACGCTAGTTACGCCATATGTTATCTAAATCGACATTTTTAATGCAGGGTCCCAATACTAATTTTCAAGGAAAAATATATATTTCAGATACAGGGTTGTATATACAAAACACTTATTGTTAGAGATATCGATATTTATAAAAGTACTGGGTCAGATTGCATTCCGACAAAAGTTTTAAAATAATGTGCATTAACTTTAATGCAACCGCAAAGAAAATTCTTCCATAAATCATGTTCGACTAGAATATTTTCGTCATCTTGGAAAATTGCAAACGTATATACAAAAGCGAGTACTCTTAGCAATCCTTCAAATTATCGTCCAATAGCAATAACACGAATAATTTCTAACATAATGGTTTGTAAATCGTTTGATTGTACAATATCTCGACGATAAAGCACTTATTTGTAATGGCCAATATGACTTCAGGTGCAAGAGATCGACAGGCGATCTGCTAAATCATTTAACCAATAAAATAGGTAATAGTATCGCAAATTTTGGAGAAACAAAAAATGTTTCACTGGACATTACTTAGGCTTTTGACAGACAGAGGACATAAGGCATTAATATCCAAAAGTCATTCATTCGGATTATGAACTTTTTAGTTAATAGACATATTAAGATTGTACTAGATAGGATTAATTCAGATCTTTATCCAGTCTATTCCGGGGTACCACACGTTCTGCTCTATCACCCACCATTTTTTAAAGTTCATCAATCATCTTTTATCAGTAACAGAAAACCCAATACACTGGTACGCTGATGTTAGTTACAATCTCTTATGAATTACCTCGAAGTTGATTTCTTTAATTAACAAAGATTTAGAATCATTGTCTAATTGGGGAAGGATGAACGTAGTGGAATTTAATCCATATAAAACAAAGGTTTCTCAAACAAAATATTCATCTCAATCATTATGAATAGCACTATTATTCCACAATCTAAGGACCTATTAAATTTCGGAATGTCTTTGGGAAATAATTTTCCATGGAACAATAATATAATTATTACAGCTAAAAAGGTCGCATTGGATGTTTGAGACGATCCAAGGAATTTCTTAATTCTGAAAACGGCACATGTCAGTAACTATTAACTTTTTTCGAACGCAAAGATTCCAAGAAAATTCATTGTTTCCAAGAACATAACGACTATGGAAGAGTCTTCCAGATCTAGTAATCTAGTATGTCCCCCTCGTTTCACTCTCAATCATTTAAATTAAGCAGTTCACAAAAAAAAATTTCATAAAAAGGTTTAAAAAAGATCCTTTCTTAATGAATTATGTAATTATAAAGGAATTTTTTATCTTGCACTGTTTTTTTTTTGGTTAATTTATACTAAATGTTAATAAAAATACAATAAATTGATAAGTAAATCTAATAGCGAACTTTACATTTACCATGTTGAATCACAGTAGTAAGATGCAAAGAAGCGTGACCATTTGATACCAAGAGTATCTCTAGCGTTTCTGTCAGAAAATTGGGCGAGTGTGATTTTTATAATTATAGATATCATTTAACGAACACAAATTTAGATTCGAATTAATGGCATATTATGAAAATTTGTCAAGTTGGCAAAACAAAAAAAATTACACTTATCGCAAATTTAGTATGTTATTAAAATCTGTATTACAAAAGGTATAATTACATATAAACGGTAAAGAAAGTGCATAAGACATATATAATGACTGAAAATTGAAGCGAAACAATTATTTTTTTCATTCTCAATTACTTTAATTTATGATCTGTACTGTATTTGATGATACTATTATTAATATTTATTATTACATGATATTATATTGTGTATATGTATACATTATAACTTATTTGTTATATGTCTGTGCATGAAGTAAATGCATATATAGCAATGAATAAAAGTCCATATAGACTAATAAAAATACAAAATAAAACAACATAATAATTAAAAATAATAATAAAAAAAAAATATATATTGGTCATGCAAGAGAAAATAAAATGTTATTTTTAATGTGCTGATCCATACAGAAATGAATTTTTTAAGTGAAACGAAAAATTTTATAAAATATATTATATAATCTGTTGATTACAGTCGAGATAATCCCAAAACAAATTTCAGCGGCAGTGAATTTATTTTGATTTTAAATATTTAGTGATTGGAATTTTTATTACCTCGATCCTGTCTCCAAAAGTCCAAATATAGTTTGAAATAACACAAAATCTAACACGAAACTCAAACTCTTTGGAAGTAAGTAAAGTTTAATTTTTATATTGTAATATTTCGAAATGAACTAATTTTAATAATCAAATCGGAATGGCGGTTTTTCAATCATGAAATTTGAAAAATGAATCTGCGCTAAAATACCAAATAAAAAAATACCACTTTTCATATATTTAAAGATTCATAGAATTTTTCATCGCAATTTATTAGGTCAGAGAACTTTTATAAATAATATACCCTACTTTAAAAATATTAATTAAAAAAAAAAATAATTATATACCAACTGCGGAAAATTATGTGTATTTATTTTTCTTTTATTATTATTATTTTTTTTCTACTAATATTCACTTTGATTATTGTTTTCGCATATGAATAAAAAAATACAATTTGGATTTTTATGTGTAGTTATTTTAATGTTGTTGTTGTTATTGACTTTACGGAAACAAGGTATAGTTTTTTTCAGATTTAATAATTAAGCCAAATGGGGTTTAAATTATGCAAGACGTTTCACCATATCGATATATAAGTGATATCGCATCAGAGTCCATCAAGTATCGCGGTCAATCAGATTCAATTCAAAAAAATGCAGACACAATTTTAGGGTCATGCATTCGAATCCTATTGAAACTTTTTGTTTTGTTTTTAATATGTGTTAATTCCAGATTTTTTTCTGAATTTTAACACAGAGTTGTCTATTCCGCTTGCGGTTGGTCGTACGGCTAATTACCGACACCGTAAAAGCCACAAATTAAGAAACTAACAACAGAAGGCTGTTGTTGGACGCTAAAACCAGATTGTTGGTTGTATAGCGAAAAATTTATTTTTTATTTTAATTCCAGATCACAATTTCACGCTGTGGTATAATTATTTTGGGTGAAGTGTGCTTTACAGATGACGGCATGAAATTAAATTTAAGCGTGGGGAAATCAAGGGCGTAAATCCCCCGACTTGGTTCTATCGTTTTTGGAGGAGACGCCCCGTGCACAAAGGGGGGAAAGGCAAAGTTTGCATGGAAAAATTATAAATTCTCCTTTCTCTCCTTTTAAATTTGTACGGGAAGGGTTTAAGGGTGCCTCCACTTGAAACTTTTGTTTGGGGCTTACGCTCCCCTTCTAATACGAGAGGTAGGGGAATGTTTGATTTACGGGGAAATTTACGAATTAAAAAAAAAATTAAAGGTTTTTCCCCCATTCCATTTTTAATTTACCTAAAAACGAAGTAAGGTCAGTACCCAGTAACTTTAGTTCAAGAACTAGGTGGTGTCTCATCAGCGGTTAACGAGCGACCCCCTTGAAACTTTTATCCAGCAAAGCATCCCCCTAAGGGCAGGGGGTGGTTGAACATTAAAAAAGAGCAAACAGGAGAAAATAAGAATGCCGCCAAGCGAATATATAATGAGCTATCTCCTTTCATGTAAAAAAATATGCACTGAAACAACAACAAAATGTAAAATTTTGCCTTGCTTTGTTACATTTGGAACAACCCATTTTGGGTTGCTTTGCTATTACCATATAAACCAGAGAGACAAAAAATTAGGACAAATCATTTGTATTGAATGAGATACCATTGATAATATAAACGGTTTGCATCCGGACGTTCTTTTTGTTCTACATTCATTTTAACTTTTAATTATTGTCAGCATTTGAAAATTAGCAGTACCAAGAAATTTTCTTTTTAAAAAAGTACGTATTTAAAATGTTGCACTATAAAGTTTTATTGTTTTTGATACCTATTTTTGATTTCAATTATGCGCAAATTCGTCAATTTCTTTGTCAAGTTTGTCAATTTCTAACTATATTTTCGTTCAAAAATAGAAATAAAAAATTTTTCCATACAAACAAGACCCCCCGCTTCTATCCTAACGGGGCGAGGCGCCACCTAGTTTCTGAACTAAAGTTACTTGGTATGGACCTCCCCTCATTTTTTTTTAGGTTCTAAAGTTAAAAATCGGATGGGGGGAATTTGTTGAATTGTTTGCATTATTTATAAGAATGATAAAAAAAAAACAAATAGAATTCGAATGTTGTTAGACGCTAAAATAGATTAT